>JAJGRW010003870.1:0-99872 GCA_025461045.1 Carex parvula | reverse complement strand
CCACGGCCCTGAATTGCTGAACACCTTCTTGACCAGTCCTGTATTTTTATCGATGCTCGGACTTGTCAGAAATTGATATTTTGAGCCGGGATTCGTGTAACATATCCCGTTAAGCAATAGTTTCATAAAATTGTACGACTCTTCCCAACTCCCAAATTGCCGGGCAACTGCAAGCTCACGACCTCTCCAAAGTTTGTTGTACTTCGGGGTTATACTGCCAAACCTAACCCTCACGCAGTGTGCCACACTCCGGAGGCTCATAGTGGGGTCTTCCTTAATGCCGCTCTCGATGAGGTCTGCGATAATTGATGCCGTGAGTTGTGCATGGTCCGACCTTTCAAACTCAGATTCGCATGTGTGAGGCGTGTCTTGCTCAGTTATCATCCATGTATCTCCGGCATTTGTTGCTCTTGCCTTCAGTTTGAAATGACAACCCGGAGTGCTGCATCTATATTCCAGCCGGGATGTGTCACTTCTCTTCGTATATATCTCCTTGTTCTTGTCAACATGGTACTCTCTGATCTTTTTCGTCAGTTGCTTTTTACTTACGAAGTATTGGCCTTTTGCGAGCTCACTCCTGTACTCAAACCCGACGACCATAGTAAGAAATATCTGCTTCTCGGAAAGCAAGATGTGTCATTGAAGTTTACAAAAGGGTGAGTCTCAGAGCGGCCACCCAACGGCATATTCTCTCTATTCTGCCTCACAGTGGGCTGTGTGTATTCTTCTTCTTCATCTTCTTCATCTTCTTCATCTCCTTCATCATTAATGTCACATTCTTCTTCCCCCAATTCATCCCCAGTTTGCAGATTCTCCTCCGGTATCTCGTTTATAAATTCAAATTCTGACTCGTTTGGATCTTCCTGTACTGGTGGCGGTCTGGGGTGAGGATTTGGTTCAGGCCCAGGTAAGGATGAAGGACCGTCATACATGGATACAGGTGGGATAAAAGCTGGAGATTGGGGTGAATTATTGTATATTTCTTGTTCCGGTTCTGCTACAGGCATTACGATAAAAGGAGTGTGTGGTTCATTATCTTCTTGATAATGTTGGGCAGCCGAATTTTGGCCTGAACTTCCGGCCCCTGACTCTTCGCGAATTCTGCGTGCAAAAAACTTCCAACAATGATTCGCCAGACCTCAAAACCTGCGCTGTTAGACCTCTCAATGCCCCGTTATCTCCCAGTGTGATTTTGACATACTTTCCTGCGTGGACCATTCGGGCCTGAATTTGTAATTGGCAACGATTCCTATTGTAGCCGCTCGCTTCATAAATAAGCGATTGCAACTGCTCAAATGAGAAATTTTCATCAACCCAATACGTATTTGCTGCAGGCTTGGAGTAACGTACTCCATACTGGTCAGTTATGAACTTTCCTCCAAAATGTATTGAAATTGCAATAGACATGGCCAATAAACTACATTCATAAATAACAAATATTTGGTCAGTTTACTGATTTCAATTGTGAACAGTTGTGAATAGTCGTATATGAACAGTAGTGAACAGTAAATACGTATGTGAACAGTAAATACGTATGTGAACAGTAAATAGGTATGTGAACAGTAAATACGTATGTGAACAGCATATGTGAACAGTAAATACGTATGTGAACAGTAAATGTGAACAGTAAATACGTATGTGAACAGTAAATACGTATGGAAATACGTATGTGAACAGTAGTGAACAGTAAATACGTATGGAAATACGTACGTGAACAGTAGTGAACAGTAAATACGTATGTGAACAGTAAATACGTATGTTGAACAGTAAATACGTATGTGAACAGTAGTGAACAGTAAATACGTATGTGATTAACAGTAAATACGTATGTAATTAACAGTAAATACGTATATAAAAAAAAATACCTGACAGCAGACTCTCTGTCTCCTCCTCCTTCTTCCTCCCTCTTCCTTCCTTCTTCCTCCCTCTTCCTGCCTCCTCTCTTCCTCCCTCCTTCAGCCACTGAGTGTGCTCTTCCTCCCTCCTCTCTTCCTCCCTCGTACTTATAAGTTTTCAAAAAAAAAAAATCTACCCAAACCGCTAGGATTCCTAGCGGTCCGAATTAAAAATTCGGACCGCTAGGAATCCTGGCGGTCCGAATTAAAAATTCGGACCGCTAGGAATCCTGGCGGTCCGAATTAAAAATTCGGACCGCTAGGATTCCTAGCGGTTTGGGTAGAAATAAAAATATTTTAAAAACCTGGTTATTTATATTAAAATAATTTTTTTTTTGGGTAAAAATAAAAATCACGGTGCAACAGGTAAAGCTCATTTTAAAATTATTTAACCTTGTCAAGGAAATTATGTCACTGGGACTTTTATGCTGATATGTATAGATTATGTTTGGATCGCTTGGCGTTAGTTGGTTCTGCGAACATTGCCAGTTGTAACCGTCACAATTCACAAACAAGTACTGGTAAGCACACTGCCATCCTGCAATGCTATGTATAATGTGTTAATATTGGACCCGTCGAAGTGTTTTTAAATGCTACGAAAGAACTGTACCAAACAAGAACGTAAGCGTACAAAAAAAATAAGATATAATAATAGAAAGTGACTATCAGTTTCTCTCAAAAAATCATCTAAACGTTCTCTAAGACATTAATTACTTGAGGGATTACTAACTATCTGGAGAGACCACTAACTACTTCGGAGATTGCCTATATTTGAAAATTTTTACAAGTTGTGCGCACATGTATAGATACTTATACACGCAAATATTAATATATAATATATCAATTATTTATATTTAAGACATCAAGTATTTAAATAAAAAAAAACTGAACATCAACTTTCTCTCTCTAATCACACATTCATTTTTTACTTAGAAGTGAAATTTTTTTCTCCGTTTAATCTTATCAATATTTTTTACGATCTGTGATGCAATTTTGCGAATCTAAAATCACAAACGTCTTCTACGTAATTTTTTCTTTCAAATGAGATCAATGATGAAGTACTTTCAGGTTCTCCGTCGTGCAAGTATTCATACCTCGTCGAGTATTCATCTCTAAAATGTCAAGTATTCTTCTCTAAAATATTGAGTATTCATACTTACACAGTAAAATGTGAATATTTATGTTGTAAAATATTTATGAGAAATCAACGGACGTGTCTTGGGCATTAATTACCTGGAAGACCACTATCGACCTGGGGGGGACTGCAAACGTTGCTTCAAAGTGACAATGATAGGGATCACACCCGGAAAATCAAGGAGAAGCGGATGCGTAACTACCATCGCAAGTGTCAGCACTGTAATTTTTGTAAACAATATTTATCTCTAAAATATCAAGTGTTAACTTTGAAGTGCGAATTTTATGTTGTAAAGTACTCTTGAGAAACCCCTAAACATACTATGTGCATTAACTATCTGGGGGACCACTACCTACGTGGAGGGGGGGGGGGGGGGGGGGGGGGGGGGGGGGGGGGGCGTAGACGTCACTTGGAAGCGACAGCTACAGGGACCACAAGCACAAAAGCACATGCATAACCACTGCACAAGCACCAGCACTGTAGTATTAGTAAAAATATTAATATCTAAACTTTTAAGTATTCATACTTATGCATTGAAGTGTGAATTCTTATGGTGTAAAGTAACTTAAATCAGTTAATCTGTTTGGTGCTTGAATGTATTGATAGGTATTGAAGAAAATATTCATACTTATAACTAAAGTATGAATTATTATGTTATAAAGTATGTTAATTTAATATTTATTTTACAAATGACTCTGGTTGGCACTTAATTGTATTAATAAGTAATATGATAAGTATTGACACATGTACATTGATGAGCGAATATTTACGTTATAAGATATTTTTTAACAACATGTTATTAAAGAAATATATTTTATTACAAATTTTTTTGGAGATTAATGATTTTAACATGTAATTCTGGAAGTAATTATAGGATTAAAGAAAACTACAGAGATATATAAAATTCAAAAAAATTACAAGCTTCTTATTAGATTGATCAAACAAATCAATCAACTATTTTCTCTTTCTTATTATAGGATTTAAAGTCTGACAAGCATCAGGCAAAATTCAAAGAATGTTCCTGATTCTTTTTCTAATTTGAAAAAAAATATATTCAGATTGAGAAGGGTTTCAATACCTCATGTCTTTCATACCTCATCATACCTCATATTATATATCTTCATTTTTAAAGTCCAAACTATCGATCCGAACCACTCAACATGATATCCATACTAAAATATGTTTGGGGATGGAATTTATATTTTTTTTGGAAAATATTTTACTATTTTTCAAGATAGGTACAAAATCATTATTTTTTACTCTTCAAAATCAATGATTTTGTACCTATCTTAAAAAATAATAAATTTTTTTCAAAAAATATAAAATTTCACCCCAAACATATTTTAGTATGGATATCATGTTGAATGGTTGGAATCGATAATTTGGACTTTGAAAACAAAAATATAAAATATAAAGTATGATGAGGTATGAAAGCCACGAGGTATTAGAACCCTCCTTACTCATGATTTACCTTTGATTTTCAAGAATTAGTACCAAATATGGGCAAAATACTGATTCAATATAGATTAGTACCAGACTTTGAAGAACACAAAAATTGAAATTGTTGGATCATAATCCAACGTTGAGCATATATGTAATATAATTATGAATTATATACTGTCATATATGATTGTCACAATTAAGTGATCTAATATGGAACTAAGATATTAGACAATTTATGTATTCAATAGGGTGTGGTCGTTAAATGTGTTGAACAATTTAGGCAAAAGTCAAATCATTGATGGACAGATTATGAGATTTGCAATTCAGAAAACTGCCTTTTTAGAAGTTTGTGTAGGTCACACGGATATCGATGTGGCTGCATAAAATACCTTTTTTCAAATTGGCAGATAACCAGATACGTAACACTATATAAGGATTGGTCCCAAGACAAAAGATAACATAGAGAAACACATAAACTGACAAGACATTTTTCTCTTTAGAAAAATACACCTCTGTGTGTCTTCTCTTCTTTTTTCACCATTAACGAATAGAGAAGAAAAATTCACTAGAAAATTTGGAGATGATTTCTCAAGAACCATATCTTATTGTCTTGAAAGACTTGATTCACGACCATACGACGAAAAGGCAGAAGGGCTTCTTACCATTAAAGACTTGTCTCGTGCTCACGGAGACGGCTATTGCTCTACCAAGACTTTGGATATTCCATGACAAACGGTATAAAATCAGGTATTATGTTCCGCACTTCTGATTTATGTTTTGAGTCTCTTTGGCATAGGACGATTCTTAGATTAAGGTGGGGAAATGTTTCTCCTTCCCCAGGTGTAAGTGTTTGACCTCTAGATGAGATGTAATTATTTGATATCTAGATAAGACATAATTGTTTAACCTTTATTATTCCCCAACGACTTGAGAGTAGGTCCGATGGGCATCGGACCTACTCTGGTTCGATGGATTTAATCACCGTCTATTTGTTTTAAAATTCATGCGGAACACTTTAAAATTCGTGCGCGTCTGTTTCAATTTCCGTGCACACACATCTTAAATTAGATCGGACGGCCATCATGTCGTTGAACCTAAAAGTAGGTCCGATGGACATCGGACCTACTCCGTTCTCTTCCCCAACACATATGAAAAATACACAAAGAACTAGATTTTATTTCATCCTTACTCAAATCCAGTTACACAAGATACACAATCCGACAATTTAACAATGGCGGTTTGCGACCCCTGAGGCCTTCCCGCTTACCTACTCGATGTTTTCTCTCCTACTGAATCTCTTCGTTTGCGTTGAGCTCGGAAAAGTTGCATCCAACATACACGTGTACCACCTGATCCAGTACGATCTGGCAGGGTACCTCTAGGTTCACGCATCTCCGGCCTAAACCACCATGCGATCTCGTTCCCACTCGACCCTTATGTGGATCTGTCTATCTCTGTCTTGATCGTCCTTGCTTGACCTTGATCTTTCCTTTCCGAAAGGTACCATTGGAGGTGGAAATAAATTAAGGTGTGGGGTACGAATTGAGGTTAGAGTTTTAATTCTGAATGAGAAAGAGAGTATGTTTTAAGTCGTTATCAATTTTTAGTTCTTTTACTGAGCTTGGTCGTTTGGGAGTCGGAGAGTAAGTACAAATTAATAATGAGGACCAACTTTCAGACCTTAGTTCTTACAAAATTGTTCCTTCTTAGACAGATGTATATTTTGATTTATTTAGTAATATCAACCGCTCAAGTTATTCTTCGAGGTAGCATACAAATCTATTAGAAAGTAATTGCGGTCCAAAGAAAACACCAATTCATCAATGAATAGTTGCAAATTTGCAAATTTGCAATATTGGTCATTACGATCAACTACACGAGAGAGATGAATTCATATCAGTGAGGTAACAGAATTATTTTGTTTAGATTCAGACCATCCGATAAGAAACCGTACAAATACTAAAGGGTATGTTACCTCAGAGGATCTAAACATAAAAATTGTGTTACCTCAGACTCAGAGGATACGGTATTATGAATTTCTTATACACAACCTTAGTTTCACCAAGTCAGGAACTTAACTCGAATTTTGAATTTGATTCCGGACCGCTCAATCAGAAATTAAATCAATTCGGTCCAAATTAAAATGTACGGAATCCTTCGATATTCGTGTCAAAGTAGATCGGATGGTCCGGATTTAAACTCAGAATTTGAATATATGAATTCGAGCTTCACCTCCATTTTGACCGAAAACCGTCCTATGGGCCTTGGACAAGTATCATCCCCATTACTGTAAAAGATTCCTTTCACTTTACGGTTTGATTAACTCTCAGCTGCTTTGAGATTCGGGCTAGCGGCAGTATTATTGGGCTTTGAGATACATGCCAAGTTAAAAAGAACGGTCGATTAATTCATGGGTCTTTGGATGCGTTCTTCTTTCTCAGACTGGGGCAATCTGGTCCAAACTCCTGCTGGTGAGGTTTCGCAGTTTGACAACTCTGCAGATTGCCTTTTCAGTATGTCCAGATCCGGTATGGTGAGATTGATGTGCACTATCTATGTGGCGACATGTACAATAGGATAATTTTCGACATGCTACTATGTAACGAAGTTTGCAATAGATTGATTTAATCGTTAAAAAGTTAATGTTGTTAAAATAAAAGAAATTCTACTAACCTGATTATCTAGTTAAGTTTGATTCTTTTATGAGAATAAAAAGTAATAGTACACTTCCCTTTAATTAATAATCATTTAAGTAAATTATCTAACATGCATTTAACACTTACTTCCGTGACAATTAATACATAAAATAGTTTTAAGGACATGGGCAGATTTTTGTTTTTTGGTTTTTGTGGGGGGGATTTCATGTATAACTCTCAAAAACTATAAAATTACGGATTTTCCCATATAAAGTTCGAAATTACCTATTCCTCCCTCTAAACTTCAAAAACTCACAAATTTACTCATTTTATTGACTTTTATATTAAAACTCATTTTAAATTTGTAAAATACTTACTCTTTATTAAAAATGTGAAATATATAGTATGTTCAAGAAAAATATCGGTCTTATATTTGATCGATTTCTGAGTGCAAATGGTTCATTTCTCTACTTCTAATACATACACAAGGGCATACCTGGAAGTCACCATGTATACATTAGAATAAAAAAGTTAAATAAACCATTTTCCCTCGAAAAATAATCAAATATAAGACCGACATTTTCCTTAAACAAGTACAAATTTATTTATGCTTTTAATAAAAGGTAAAATGAGTTTTAATATAAAAGACAATAAATTGATAAAGTTGTGAGTATTTAAGTTTAGAGAAGTAAATACGTAATTTTGAAATTTAGAGGGGGGAACACGTAATTTTGAAGTTTTTGAGGTACACGTGAATTCCCCCCTCCTTAATTTTTTAGTTACAAACTATCTTGTGGTTTGTAAATGGACCATTTAAAATGGTTAAGTATTGCATTGACCATTTCAGGAACAATTATTAAGTTTATTTCGGAGAACTATTGTTGTAATAACGATTCTTACTTTATGCACTATATCTGCATACTTATTGTTTTACTTCTTTTTTATCAAAAAAAAATAAATAAAAGTAAACTTATTCTGATGCATTTGCAAATTAGTAGTTATTATAATCAAAGATCGATGGTGGTAGAAATTGTATGCATGAGAGACAATAATAAAATCTATCTGAAAAGTAGGTTAAATTCTTATAATTTAAAGAAAAAATATTTGAAAAGTCAGTTAAAGTCTTGTATTTTAAAGATAAAATTAGTGTCATAATAAAGAACTCCATAATGCATGCATGCAGAGATCAAAACTCCAATATCCTTAATACTTTTAACTCAATTTCAAAAAAGCACTTGGAGAATGTTCTACACGAAAAAATGGATCAACTGTTAGTGGATGCATTTGATAAGTGAGGTGTTTTTATTTTAAGACACCATATGAAAGTATTTTAAGAAAAATTAAAAACGACTTCATAGGAGCCTACTTATTACTCTCATTAGTGTACTTGTTAAGATGGTATACGCTAATAATCTAGGTTATGTTTGATTGGGTTGAGAATAAGTTATTTTTGAAATTAGGCTATTCGGATTGGCCATTTAGTGTTTGGTTGGATTATAATACTTAGAATAAGGAATTTAAATTTTTGGTCTTATTAGAATAGGCTATTCTTGATTTGACTATTCTAGTTTATTCTTATTTTGCAACCAAACATACCCATGGTGTTTTTAATTCAATACTGCTACATCTATTTTTTTCAATACTACCAAAAATTAATGCTTGAAAGTGATAGAGCATGTATTTGTTTTAACTTCACTCGTCAAACTGAAGGAATATATTCACTTAGATACGTCTTTGATTGTAATATTTGTTAAATTTAAAAGGCTATCGGCATTATATCTTTAGGGTCGTAAAATGGAAGTATATTATTAATGCATGTTGGAAGTCAAAACTTTAATATATTCAATATTTTCTATCAACTCTTTTTTTTTAAATAACACTTAGATAACCTTTTTTCATGAAAAATAGGTCAACAGGCTACTAGTGGATGCATTTGATAAGTGAAGTAATGATGATTTAAGTGCTTTAATTTAAGACACCAAAATGAATGCGTTTAAGCAAAATTAAAGCGGCTTCATTGGTGCCTACATGTTACACTTACCACTAGTTAAATAGTATGCACAAATAATTTAGTTTTTTTTATTCAATACTGATACATCAACTTTTATCACTATTATAAAAAAGAGGAGGGTTCCAATGCCTCATCATACCTCATGTTTTATATCTTCGTTTTCAAAGTCTAAATTATCGATCCGAACCGTTTAACATGATATCCATACTAAAATATGGTTGGGGATGAAATTTTATAATTTTTGGAAATTTTTTACTATTTTTTAAGATTGGTAGAAAATCAATGTTTTTTTAACAGTCCAAAAAAGTGATTTTGTATCTATCTTAAAAAATAGTAAAAAAAATTCAAAAATTATAAAATCTCATCCCTAGATATATTTTAGTATGCATATCATGTTGAGCGGTTCGGATCCACAATTTAGACTTTGAAAACGAAGATATAAAATATGAGTTATAATGAAGTATGAAAAGTATAAGGTATTAGAACCCTCCTCTGTAAAAAATTAATAGTTACAAAGTTATTGAGTACATGTTTGTTTTAACTTTACTTCCCTCGTCAAGTTCCAGGAATGTTGTCACTTATATATGCCTTTAATTGTAATATTCTTTACATTTAAAAGGCCATTGGTACCATATCTTCAGGGTCATAATGAGAAACTCTATAATAAATGTTGGATGTCAAAACTTCAATATATTCAATATTTTCTCTCAAAATTCAGAAAAACACTTAGAGAACCTTTTTTTTTTTGCATGAAAAATGGGTCAACTGACTACTAGTGGACGCATTTGATAAGTGAAGTAATGTTGATTCAAGTGCTTTAATTTAAGACACCAAAATAGAAGCGTTTAAGCAAAATTAAAACTGCTTCATAGGTGTCTACCTTTTTTTATTCTTAAAACTTCACTTATTAAAATAGCATGCGCTGATAATTAAATATTTTTAATTCAATACCAATACAGCTACTTTTTTCACCTCAATAAAAAATTAATACTTTACGAAGTTATTATGTATTTGTTTCAACTTCACTCGTCAAACTCAAGGAATATTTTCACTTAAATATGCTTTTGAATATTTTCACTCGTCAAATTAATACTTAGAGAAACTTTATTACATGAAAACGGGTCAACTGACTACTAGTGGACCCATTTTATAAGCGAAGTAATGATGATTTAAGTGCTTTAATTTAAGAAATCGAAATGAAAACATTTAAGAAATATTAAAACAATTCAATATTACTACATTTACATTTTTCACCACTATAAAAAATAATGCTTTAAAGTGAATATGTATTTATTTTAAGGGGAATCGGTTATATACCCATCAAAAGTTTAGATTTTGGATATTTGCCCATCAAATCTTCAAAAGTTAAGAATTTGGATATTTTTAATACAGATTTTTGTTTTAAATTATCAGTTTTAATATCAATATGGGTAAATTTCCAAATTATCAATTTTAAAAATATCCAAATTTACCCATATTGTATTAGAAATTTACCCCAATTTGAAGATTTGATGGGCAAATATCCAAATTCTAAACTTTTGATGGGTATATAACCGATTTCCCCTTATTTTAATTTTGCTTCACTCGTTAAACTCGAGGAACATTTTTACTTAGACGTGCCTTTCATTTATTATTTGTTAGGGGAAATTTCATGTATACCCCTAAAAAATTTGGAAATTACGCATGTCCCCCTCTAAAATTTATAATATCATATTTACCCTTCTAAACTTGAAAAACTCACAAATTTACCCATCATAATGTCTTTTCTATTATAATTCATTTAAATTTATGAAGTGCCCATTTTATCCTTCATTAAAAGTACAAAAATTATAGCATGTTTTAGAAAAATGCCAGTCTTCTAATTGGATGGTTTTCGAGGGTAAATGGGCCATGTCTCTACTTTTGGTGCTTACACAGTCACATTTAGATATATGCTTGTGTTAGTGTCAAAAGTAGAGAAATGACTCATTTGTCCTAAAAAAATGACTAATTAGAAGACTAACATTTTATTGAAACATGCTACTAGTTTGTTTAATGAAGGTTAAAATGGGTACTCCATATATTTAAAATGAATTTTCATAGAAAAGACAATAAAATGAGTAAATTTGTGATTTTTGAAGTTTAGAAGGGTAAATATAATATTATGAATTTTAGAGGGGGAATATGTAGTTTCGAAGTTTTTGAGGGGTATACATGAAATTCCCCCTATTTGTTAAATCTAAGAGGCTATTGACACCATTTTTAATATAATTAAAAAAAGTAAGATTAATCAAACTAATAAATTAACATATACCAAACAAAATGAAAATAAAAATACAAAGTTCCGCTTGTAAAGTAAAATTGAAAAAGTAGAACAATGAGACAAAAAAAAAACTAAAAAAATAAGTTCCAAATTCTTTAATATTGTTAGTTACAGCTTATGGTGATGTTGATTTTCAATAGAGTCTGTTAGAAACTTTAAATTGTCTTTGACTAGAATTTTAATATGCCACATTTCAAAAGAACAACACTAGCCGCGGCAGACTTGACAGTCCATAGAGAATCCAAGCACCCCACATGGTAAAACCAAGGAGGGTGGTATAAGAGTAATTAATCTAGGGACCCTGACGATGGTCGCATAGGGAGCATTGACGCCTGTTATACACATGGCCTCGTCTCCTTGCTTTCGGCCCATTTACGGTCAAACCCTTTTCACTACAAGACACCTCCGTCCCCCTCACCGGCTCGAACAAGTATCCTCTCCATTACTGTAAAAGATTTCCTTCACTTTACGGTTTGAGATTAACTCTCAGCCGCTTTGAGATTCGGGCAAGCACAGGGGCAGTATTATTGGGCTTTGAGATTCGTGTCAAGTTAAAAAGGAACGGTCCAAATCCAATAATAATAAGAGATTCCCTATTACGGTACCACCGGGGAGGATGTGAATTCCACCGGCTCACCCCCATGAATTCTTTCTCATCACTTTTTGCTCACTTGTATTATATACATGCAGTCTTTGAGTAATCTGAGCTTAAGGTAATTCATACACACACTGTCACTGCTACTTTTGTTTTCTTCCGACATGAATCAACCGTTAAAATATATATATATATATTTCTCTCTCTTGCGAGAGTATTAAATATTTGGCTCTGAATTTTAAGCGGCGAATTGACTGTCCTTTCTTTCTTTACGTGCGCGTTTCAACAACCAAACTACTAAACAATCTCTTTCAGAAATTATTTTTTTATATTTTAAATTCTGATATTTATTTTTTTAGGTTCATAATTGGTTAATTGGCAGGGGAAAGGAAAGGAGGCATTAAATGCGCGTATTATATTACGAAAGCTTTGTATATTTTATGAGGGCTTGTGCCTTGTGGCAGATAAAATCCCCAACATTTATTGCTTCGGGATCCTCTTCGGGCTTGTTATAAATCCCACCTTTTGTGGTGCATCATACTTTCCCTTTCTCTCTCCTCTCCTTTGCTGATCGAGTGTTCTCTCTCAAGGAGGAAAGAAAAAAATGGGGAGAGCTCCGTGTTGTGAGAAGCAAGGGTTAAAGAAGGGGCCATGGACGCCTGAAGAAGACAAGATTTTGGTCGACTATATACAGACCCATGGCCATGGAAGCTGGCGCTCTCTGCCTAAGCTCGCTGGTTTGTTCTCTTTAAATCTATTTATCTACTTCGCGTGCTTTCAATTTGTTTGTTGACAACTTTACTTTTGAGGCAATGCGGATCCTTTTTTAACTTTGTTACAAAGCTAACTTGCTTTACATGAAATTGGTTGACATATACATCTGCATTTATAATTTTCAGTTAATCTGCTCAGTGTTTTGTTTGCATGCACTAAATTATCTTTCTTAATTAATCCTTTTTCTTCGATAATTTCTGAGGAAAAATCAGTGGGTCCGCTTCTGGATTAATTTGTCTTAGTTGGTACAGATTCGGAATGATTACATTTAAGTACTGCAAATCTTACTTCAATGACTTCCAGCTGTGTATATTATATTATTATATCATACTTGTACTTTCATATATACTAGGCTTATATTTGTTTTCGTGTACAGTATACTGCACCCCTACGCCCCTACGAAACGGCGTGGTTCATAAATGTCATACTCTTTACATCATAGCTTTGTCATGATTGCATTTCTCTGTTCAATTACGTAGCCAAAAATAAATGAAGAAACGATTGATAACAACATGCTGTGCTACATATATTTCGCATCATATATCAATGCATGAACTTGGTATTTTGGTCCACGCTTAAATGAGTGAGCTGTGCAGGCCTCAGCCGGTGTGGGAAGAGCTGTCGGCTCCGGTGGACCAATTATCTTCGACCTGACATCAAGCGGGGCCCGTTCACTGACGAGGAGCAGAAATCGATTATACAGCTCCATGGTATTGTCGGTAACAAGTAAGAATACTGCTCTGTAAATTTTGATACATGTATC
Organism: Carex parvula; assembly: GCA_025461045.1. Classification (NCBI taxonomy): domain Eukaryota; kingdom Viridiplantae; phylum Streptophyta; class Magnoliopsida; order Poales; family Cyperaceae; genus Carex; species Carex parvula. The sequence continues at coordinate 86,318 of JAJGRW010003870.1, read as the reverse complement.
ACGGTATCAGTAGAGTAGATTTAATCTCCCTGAACAAATGCTTGAGATGTGTAATTTTGTCTACTATTTGGTAACATATAACAAACTTAATTTGATTTAGGATGTCCTTTGAGAAAATTGTAATGGGTCAAATATAAAACAAAGAAATGTTTTTTGTTTGGTGTCAATAATATACTATATAATTGGTACAAGAGCAGCCCGAGAATGTCTGTGCAAATTTTTTTTTTTTGGGAGGGTGGGTTCAAAAAACAGGCCTATAGCCATGAAAAAAAATACAACAGTTGATTGGATGATAAGAAAGTATTCTCTGTGAAAGATGAAAGGTATACCGGCTAAAATATTGCTGTACTTAGATACATAATAATAATAGTTTTGCATTCTAAGTGATTAAAGAAGTACAAACTTTCATTCTAAGTGATCTTCATTTAATGGGAGAAGGGACCCAGGTTAGTAAATATCATAGTACTGGGGGTTGTGATCGCATGGACTGCTGCCTTTTTTTTTTTGGCTGGCCTCTTTGTTTGCATTGTCACTCTCCGTCTCATTTAATGTTTCTCTGGCTGTATTTAATGAAATTTGTGGGACCTTTCCTTTTTGTACTCTTACATTAACTCCTGGGTTTTTTATATCCACGGCCTTCCATGAAAATGTAATAGCTACGCATGGCAATTCCAAATCTCTGCAAGCATATAATGATATTTCTTTCTTTTTTTTTTCTTCTACATTACTGGAAATAGTGAATTTTTTTTCTGGTTCCATATTACATTATTTGAACACTGAGGTACTAAGCAATGATACATGCCTAAACAAAAACTTCCAAGTCTTTTCAATAGAGCCTTTTTGGTACATAAGAGTATTACAAGGTGATATATCTTTAGTGGAATTGAAAAAATATAATTTGTCATGAAAGAACAACTCTCTAATAACAAAATAAATAAAGTTATCCTCTTAGCTAATATACAATTAAAACCCTTATTTATAGTGACTGATAAATTTTTATTAGTCATGTATACTGAATTTTTTTACTTAAATATATGCATAGGTGGTCAACCATAGCTGCTCAACTTCCTGGCAGAACTGACAATGAGATAAAGAATTACTGGAATACACACTTGAAGAAGCATCTACGTCGAATGGGAATTGACCCTGACACATACGCCCCATCCTCCCCGTCAGGCGGTTCCCTCTCCACTGGTGCAAACCCTGCTACCCGCCACATGGCGCAATGGGAGACTGCCCGCCTCGAGGCAGAGGCGCGCCTCTCTCGTGAGTCCCTCCTTTTCTCCGCCACCTCTAATACCAGCTCCACAGCCGATACCTCTACTACCATCACCACCGCTATGGATAACAAGTCCAGTACGGAGTCTTTGCAAGCGGAAACAGACTATTTTCTTCGGATATGGAACTCTGATATCGGTGATGCATTTAGAAAGAAGACCGATGCAGCAGTGGTGCCAGTAGTTAAGACCGAGCCTGAGATAATGGAAGAGACTGATAGTAGAAACTACAATTGTGCTTCTGGCCGAGGTGGCATTAGTTTTGCTGGGTTCATCGATGACTCTTCTGGATCAAATGAGGGGGCAGATGCTCAGGATGAGGCCTACCGGATTTACCTCGAGTTTGCCGGTGATGAGCTTTCATTGTTTCAGAGTCAGCTTGGTGGCATTTCTGCACTGTTTTCGAGTGACCTCAGCGAGGCGTCATTAGATACTGCATTCAAGTGACTGGATTTTATTGTTAACATTTTGCTTAGTAGTTTGAGGCCATAATATATGTATAAATCAGAATGATTTTTGGCTTTTTATCTTGTTAGTGTTTTCTATGAGAATTTTGGAGGTTAACTCAGGGAGAGTGGTCAAATGGCTTTGGTTTGGATTTGGTTGGAAGCTATTTGACATATGCTAGGAGAATGTTTTTAGTGTGTTCTCATTGGTTGAAATCAATGCTAATTAACCAATTAATTAGTACCTAAACTAGCCTGTTTGTAAGTCAGAGATTTAGTTAAAGCTTTTGATTTTGTGTCTTATACTCTTATATGCAAAGCTGGCAATGTGGTATTGTAAATTTGATTTTGCATTAGCAATGGAATTTTTTTTTTTTTCCCAAACATTGGTTCATTTCTGCAGCGTCAGCAGCAAGCAGTATAATATTAATCTGATGTTGTTTATTTTATAAAAAAAATTGACCCCTATTTGGATTCATTGTAGGCGCCTAGTTTTACTCCCAGTGTAGCCTACCTTGAATTTAAATTTAAATATTAGCATCCATTTTCTATCACAATAATGACCAGTATTGCATTATTGCCATTTTAGGATTCAATATTTGTGCTCTGCAATTAAAGTACCACTGAGCGAATGATTGTGCTCTAGGTCTATTTATTTAAGAGGCTAATTTCTGCAATCATACCAGGTTATATCAGTAATGCTTCAACTATCCTTTAAGCACAATAATGATCAGTATCGCAAATTCACTGGATATTACGGATAGATGTGTGCTATTTATTCATATTTCAATTTGTAAAGTTTTAATAATCGATCTAAACCGTTAACATAATGTCCATATGAAATTGTACTTGGTGACCAAATTTTACATTTTTTAGAATTCTTTTACTATCTCTTTAGATAGATAAGAAATCACAGTTGTCAGATAGTCTATAACTTTTAAATCAAGTAATTTTTGACCTATTTAAAAATAGTAAAATTATTCTAAAGAATGTAAGATTTGGTTTGCGGGTACATTTTTATATGAAAATCATATTGAGTAGTACTATTATGAACTTTGAAAATGGAAATACGAGTTCAAAGTACAGACCATTTTGTAATATGCATATTACCATAGCCTCCCTCTTACCCCAAAATCATATCAATATTAAAAAATATCTGCTCAAAATTGAAGCAAATTGGGACTGCATGAGTCTGACCCAGGTCAGTGTGGTGGTGACTAGGTCACTGAGGACCAGCAAATTGACAGGAGACACAGTTTGTGTTATACTGGAGGGGAAAGAGATTGGTAGTGAGCAGGTCGGTCAGCAGCTAATGCGGCTAATGATTCTCTTCACTGGAGGAAGCCAGGAAGGCAATAAATGCGAAGGCTGGTCCATGCTGTATTGCTGTTGCACTTCTCTACAGGGTCAGTTTCAACAGGTAACAGCGCTTGAGGCTTGACCTATACAATTTCGCCTCATCAAAAGGTAACTTTTCTCTGCTCCGATTTATTGCACATCTTCAAATCATCCAACAGTACTATGCAACACATCTGCCTTTTCAGACCATTTTTTTTTTTTTTTTTTCATTTCCAACGGTCTGGTCTATTCCCGGTTTGCCAGGAGCCATGATGCTTCTGTGGATGCGCAATGCATCACACAATCCGCGTGAAGAGATGGCGTAGCATGATTTTATTTGATTAAAAAAATAGCAAGACAATTTTCAATTATTGTTATATTTTTTTGATAAGTACGTAAAGTGGAGTACACTTCTTAGAGGTTGATAAGGCCCCAAATTCAGAATAGCCATTATTTTATTTCCTTGGGCTTTCCAATTTCCAATGGTTAAGCTGGGCCTTCATAAAATAATAGTCCAACCAAATCAAAATAAGAAGGGCACTGGGGCCAGAGTCAAAAGATTAAAAAAATAAATAATAGTTAGGTATGAAAATTGCTGTGAATGATGTGTGTGTGTGCATCATTCAACCCACTGTGTGTGTATAAATCCAAACGCACAGTTAAGATATTAAATGCTCTGATTGTGCATTGCTTCTCGGGCACGTTAAAACCTGAAAATTGGACTCGACGGGACGGAACAACTTGTCCCTTCACACAGCAGCAACGCTATCACGATTTTCATGTGGCGGGTACGGTCGTGTCAAACCGTATGAAATGCCACTGACATATGACTTACCCGAAGTCAAATTTATGGAAATTGGAACCGACTCTTGAATCTTGATGATATTTATTGCGCCATGTAAAACATCATCATCATTGACCTTTGCTGATGTCAAAGTACAAAAGAATTAAGAAATGAAGTCCGAAATTTTGTTCCATATCATGCGGCTTAAAGTTCAAATCATACATCTATATTTGTAAGAATTTTAAATATATACGGCTCGTTAAATAATTTAGTAGGCTAGAAGTATTGAATAATTCGGCGAGCCAATTCAAATATGGCCCGCCGGCGAGCAGGAAATATTTGGAATTCTTGCAAAAATGAATGTATAATTTGAATTTTTCATTGAACCGATGGTATAGATAAAAGATTCAGAATAAAAATAGCTAAATATATAATAAAACTAATTACTTGAAAACTTAGAATTTAATAAATGAAAAGGAGTTTACAATCTTCATTTTTCATTATCCTATTCTTTCCAACATTGAGTATAAAAAACTTTAAAAACTTATGTAACAAATAAAAATACGATTTTTCGGCTTCATCTAATAAGAACATTAATAGAATAAAAAATAGGTATAGAAACCGTCGCATTAGCAAATATTATAAAGACCTTGATGCGGTAATAACAAAATTAAAATGACGAAAATTTTACATATAAAAAAGTTATATATAACACCTCTTATCAGGATTAGATCAACAGTTTGAGAAGAAATGAATTGATATCTATTTTTTTCTCTTAAAATTGCATTATTTAGTGTAGCATTTTTTCTTTTTAATAGCTTCATCTCTTAAGAATAATAAAAGAATAAAAAAATTAGTACGGAAACCGTTGCATTAGCAAATATAGCAAGGTCCTTCATGTGGTAATTAAAAACAACATTTAAATGATGAAAAAATTTACATATTAAGAAAGTAACATACAACACCTATCTGGGATGGATTGACATTTGTTTTTTTCAAAATGGCACTCATGTTATAAAGAAAACTAAAATTTACCCTCATTTTTTCAGTAAAAATTAATTACTATAACCTCCCATGGTAAAAAGAAAATGGTAGATTGACAACATAAATAAGGCAATACAACTATATTTTGTATTGTTCACTCTCATTCAAAAAAATTCTATCTCATTCTCTTCCCATTTTACATTTGATTTATGTATGATTTTTTTTTCAATTCATTCAAAAATAAATGGACCTGCTTAAGACTTCCTCAATTAGTAAAGATTCGACTATATCCACTTGGTAGGAAAGCGCTTCATAAATTTCAGCAATTTTTGTATTTATTATCCAATAAAAGATTGCCACTTCTAGCGAATCAAGGTTAACCCGGTTGGTTTGTTCTGTTTTGACTATTTCTGTAGTAGAGGGTATTTAATTGAAATGCAGTGCAATACAAAATATTTGGTTCATCCTTGTCTGCCACTCACAACCGACAAGGAATATTTCTTCACCTTTTCTTCCGATTCTTTTTTTATTTCGTCCATTTCTTTTTAATGAAACGAACAATTCTAAGATCCCTAACATATCAATACTACAGTACAGGATTATGGATTGATTTCCCAAGAGGTAAAAGCCCAGAGCTACGTAGTAAATGAGCTAATTTGAGCTAGGTAAAGTTTGAACTGGACTCGCGCTCAGGGGTGTCAACGGGTACGGTAAGGGTCGGATGAAAGTATTTTCATATCCGTATCCGTTACAAATTGTTCTTACTCGTATTCTACCGGTCTACTCTTATATGCTATGAATTATCTTACCCGTACCTTATCCTTATCAGTTATGATTGTCGGATTACGAAACGGTAGTGGATAAATAACGGGTAATTCTATTATAATAAAAAAATATTATTTACTAAATAATAAATTAAAACACATTCATTTCACGAATATATATATGTGTTTAAAAGGTCTAAACTTTATTGAAATTTGCTGAAATTTATTTACGTGTTTTAATAGTTAATTAAGCGCCACAACTACCAAGAATATTGAAAAATTAATATTCATTGCTCATTAATATATATAATATATATAATTTTTTTTTGTAATTATCCGATCGGGTAACGGGTACGGAATAGGCTTTATTTGTATCCTTACCAGTTTTGATAACGAAAAAAATCTTTACCCGTACCCGTACCCGATAAGTTTATGAAAAAAAAAACTTACCCATACCTTATACGGGTCGGGTAAAAGAATAAAAGGGTGCCATTGACATCCCCACTTGCTTTAACAACAGAGCTGAATCGAGTCTGATTTTATACGAGCCAATCACGAGTTGAGTAAAGCTAAATTGTTCATGTTGTGAGTTGCGCATAGACTATTTTTTGTTGTTGTCAATTTGATGTTATAAGCCACGCATAAACCATGAGCCGAAAAAATATAATTTTTTTCTTGCAACATGCTTCATCTTATTATAGTGCCATGGTGAACACGAAGAGTCGAAAAATAGTTACATATTCTTTTTGCAACGCATTAAGAAACAAATAGAGTCAACGCGAGCCGGCCGAGCTGAATTAAGCTTGAATTTGCTAATGACGAGCTAAATCAAATTCGAACGAGCTAATACGAACTTTTTCCGAACGACCTCAGACGACCTACAAGATATTATTTTTTTTTGCCAGTCCAAAACCTATGCCACAAATTAGAGATTTGTAGTAAAAACTACCTTGTGATAACTTCAAAAAATAAATAAAACAATCCCTTGTTCAGTTGTATGTTTATTCAAAACGCCTTACAATTAGAGATTAGTTGTATGTTTTTTTTTTAACTGGTTTCCTTACATTTGGCTGGAACAAGCCAATATTTACATATTATACTGTAGTATGTATGCTACTGCGCAGTATATGGACAGTAAGATTTTAATATGCAGATCATATAGACTGTGTCTGATTTTGTTTTCATGAAGCAGCAAAATTTTACTTGCTGCTTCATGAAATAAGGTCAGCAATAAATGGTGGCGGTTCCAGCACATGCAACTCCAGTTACAGTAACAGCAAGAACTACAACACCAGGGGCCAGAAAACAGGGTTTAAGAAGAAAAAAGAGGCACTGAGTGGTCCAAAAACTCAAAAGCTCTTAAATGAGCATAGATCCTTCACTGCATCTTCGCCTGTTTTTCTGTTGCCATGTGATCATTTTGGTCCCAAAAAGGATAAATAAGGAATAAAAGATGACAAACATGAAAATCAAACTGCATACACAGATGCTATTTAAATTACGTCCCGGAAGGCAGTAAAGAACTAAAGTTAAAAAGATGAAGAAGACTTTTTGGGCCTCATGACAAAGGTGCATAAAAAGTGATAAATTTTATATGAAAGTAACAAAAGTTTATTTATTGCAATGGCCCATATATCACAGACAACATAAGCAGCATATATTTAATTCGGCCCAAAATCAGCTTAGCCCAATTGAAAATTTCAATCAAGTTTTGTGATCAGTGCATTTGAAGTATGTTAGTCGTACCGTATCGGACACGTATCTGATACCGATACTAGTCTGATACAGAATCGATACGTATCCGATACGCCAGCTGACGTATCGGCTTACTTGGTGTATCCCTACTTAACTGTAACGGTCACCGATACGCTGTTCAAAGCCACGGATACGGATATCTCAGCAAGATACGGGTGGGATACGTCTAAACCTAGATTTTGCGTTTCCTCTCCTCCGCTCCTCTCCGAAGTATAAACAAAAAAAACAAAACACGACGGCTATCTCCGCTAGGCTCTCTGCCGTCTCTCCGCTATCTCCGCCGTCTCCGCTCGGCCTAAGGTTTGTATTTTTGTGCAATTTGGTTTGTCTCTCTTGAACTTCGTTTTGTTGATTATTTTGTTTGATTGACAAAAGGAGACAATCATTCATTGATTATTTGTTAGAAGTTGATATGCAAATTGGATTTCCTGTGTTGCAAATTGGTTTTTATTTCAACTTCTATTTACACTTTCGATGATGAAACATCATTTAACATCATTTTAGATGAATCAGAGGAGTCACCTATATTTGATTCCTGTGTTACAAATCAGAGATAATGTGGGAAGGGAAGATTATGATACGACATGTCACGAGACAAGCCTTACAAGACCCACACCAACTGGCAAATGTAGCAAGTAGGAATGGTCACTCATACGATGGAAATGTGTGGCCTGATGGGAGGATGGGAGTAACGCTAGAACCACAATTAGATGGAAGACGGTTTCGCATCAGTAACTAACACAGTCACGGTTTTTCTCAATGGCGCGGCAAATTGAAACTGGTTCCTAGGTGCAGACAGAGAAGATTTTCAAGCCTGTTGCACTGTACCAGTGATTGGTGAAGGTTTTCGCATATACTGGTAAATGGGGAGGGGACTGACAGGAGCACAAGGGAAAGTTACCAATTAATCCTGTAACTTCTCATTATTTCAAATTGTTGTTTTTAGTCCTATTGGTAATGAAATATTTTTTGGAGACTATTTTTCAATCAATGCAAAACACCTACGGATTTTTTTTTCAAAAAAATGAGAGATAATGTTATAGTTCAATCATTCCTGTGTTGCAAATGTGAACCAAAATATTATGAATTGTTAGAAATAAAATCTCTTTATGTTAAGTTAATTATATTTGCTAGTTAAATTGAGACAATTTATTCAAGGGGCACTTCCTGTCAGTTAAATGATGACCACTGTCTAGTTGTTTGGTATATAATGTTTACTATCAATTTTATTATCAATTTTATGTTTGTAGATGCAATTGTTAAATTTTAACTAGTTTTTTAGATGAATTATAAATTTGGATGATGTGAGTGTGTACATATACCATGTCAAAATTATCATTTTTTTTTACTTATAATACAAATGTTGAATTAATAATATATATAATAGCCGTATCGTATCTTCTATTTTTGAAAATTGCCGTATCGCCGTATCCGTATTGTATCCGATACGATACTCATACCCATATCCATACAACATAATTTTGAACTAAGGATTTAACCTTTCTTTCAAGTTTCATATAAACTTCTTATGATTTTTGCTATGGCGTGATGGCGTCTCACAAAACATATGAGACTCCTTTTGCTGAAAAATGCCATCTCATCTCAGCAGCATCATGAAAGTTTTTATTTCTTTTTTGTTCAAATTGTAATAATAATACTTATACTAATTTATACGGGTAAAAAAAGAAAAGAACAGATAATTCAATATTAAGTGTTTTAATAAAATTAGATAACATTTAGGCCGAAATGAAGTAGCTCGTCAATCTGAAAGCATAACTGAATGATTAATCACTAGGTTACTTAAAAGCTTTAAGTAAACCAAGAATACCATCAAGGCTATATATAAATAATTACCAAACAAATACAATTCCTTGTTAAGTACATATATGAATGTCGTACTTTGAGCAGCTAAGCAGAGATATACATTAACCAGGGAATCCCTATATGCACATGAACACACTACAAACTTTACACACCAAATTAACAGACTTCTAACAGGACCAATTAACAAACCGACAAATAAATACACACAACAAATCGAAACACACCCAACAAGACCAAACATATACAGAACTTGACCCCTGATTAAATTTTGCTCCAGGGGAAATTAGTTCTGTTTTTCTTAGCTGCCAAAGCAACCCATAAGCTTCTTTGGAGTGTGGCCTTTGGCCCGGTATTTGGCCGCCTCCTCTTCGGCCTTGAGCAATTCTTCACTTTTCATGGCCTGAGTCATGGCCCGCTTCTCTTCGGCCTGCTTGTGTATCATCGCAATCTTGTTTTTCATCTTTTCAGCGTATTCAGCCTTTTTTTTCTCCAATTGCTCCTGATTTTGATATTAAACATTGTGTCAGTTGAGAACAATATCCTTGAGACGCACTAATAGATAAAACATGTATCGAGTCCATTGGTACATTACATAAGCTGATAAGCCGGTCTCAACAAAATGAGCTCACCTAATTTGAGTATTACAAAATGAAATTACTTGGAACTAATAATGATGTACCTCCATCTTTCTCAGCTCAGCTTCTATGGCTGCCTTCTTTGAATTCTCCCAAGACAAAATGGCGGATTCCTTCTTTGTTGCCCTGCATGATATAATATTACGTAAAACAAAGAGCGCGCAAAATAACATTAAAGACAAGGCAGCGATACTTCTTAGATAAACGAGTGTCAAAGTGAAGAAAATGTAAATAATAAGAGAAGAAAATGCTTACTTGTTCTCAACTTTTGTCTTCTCATTCTCCTCCCATGCCTTGATCAAAGACAATCTCTTCTCAGTTTCCATCCTTGCAAGAGCAGCATCTGAACATAGGAAGTTAATTTATTACCTTTTTTTCAATATAATATGGTAAAAATTGAATCAACTATAGCATTTTAATTCAATATAACTACCTCTGTCATGTGAACCGCCTGTGGGTTTCTCTTCAGCAAGTTCTGGTGGCTCTGGCGGAAATAAGAGAGAAAATAGAATAGAATTAGCAAATACAGTTAAAATGATAAAAAAAAAAAAGGTTTTTGGTATATTAGAAAAAAATAATGAATGACGAAAGTTCCTGAAGAACAAAATTGTATACTGACAATTTTCTGAAATACACATCTTTCGCAACTGTTAGGTGAAAACAACACTGCATAAATCATAATGTACAATAACAACTTTCCGAAATTAAGCAAAATTCTTACCAAATATTAAAATTACTAAAACTTATAGTAAATTCAACTTTTCTTTTCACTGTTAACTTTATTGTCAAGCACACTTTTAAACCCTGAAGGAAGCATACTTTAAAGACAGGAAGGACAAGTGAACTGTCAAAAATAGAAAAGGCTTTAAACAATATATGATTGAAAGGCGCACAAATAAAGCAACTAAGTTGAAATAGTGGAATCAAAAGATTAAATTGAAGATCCTATTTGTATAACCTATGAACTTCCACAAAATAATATTTATCACTCCGAGACATTAAACCAAAAGCAAAGCTATATGTCACAATCCATAATATTTTTATAAAAAAATGACAAGGCAAATTCATTTAACTACCGTTTTGGATTTATATTTCTCTCAAATCCGTTTATCAGCTAACAATAAAGCACATCTTGTGAAAGTCAATTGTTTTCTATAATTCTATTAAGTGTAATCATATTCACCTGGCAATCTCTCAAATATGTATATAAAAGGAAAAAAGCAGAGATGAGGTTCATAGATAATTCTAGTAATTCCAGAAACAAAAAATAGTTTAGACGTAACATAATTATTAATTAATTAAGAAAATCATACTGAAAAACAGAGACTGAATTGAAAAACTAAGTTGTGCAAGCCGTATTCCTATTTATCTGTTATATTGGAAACAAGAAGAATTCTTTCGAATTCACCAAGAATCTTGCAAAACTTTCCTACTTCTCAACTCCGATGTTAAAAAAGAATGAGAAAGATAAAAAAGAATCTCACTTTCGACAACAGCAAGTGCCTTGCTATCATCGGGCTTTGGCTCCTCAGGTGCTGGTTGCGGAATCACAGACTTCTCCTCCGTCACATCCTTCGTCGGCTCCGACTCCGGTGGTGGCGGAGTTGGTTCCGAGATAACCTCCACCTCTACCTTCTTAGCTTCCTCCTCAGCCATACTGTGTTTCTCTTTCTCTCTCTACTGTCTCAGAGAATTAGCAGCGAAGATAAGGTCAGAGAGAGAGGTGCGATTGTTGTTAGAAAGAGAGGAAGAAAGGGACCTAGAATTCTTCCCTTTTTATTCGTAAAAATTACCGGAATAGCCTCAATACAGCGCTAATGTGTTGGAACTTGGAAGTATGGAAAGAGTGTGCAGGGGCAGGAAGAAACTATACCGGATTCGGAAACAGCTAGTCTCTAGAGAGTATGGACTGAACTGAATTAATTAAATATCTTGAGGTGGTATTTAAGACGATAGAGTACATATGGATAGGTGTGTTTATTGGGTCCGGTTTAGTCGGTTTTGAACCGAACTGAATTAGTTCGGATCAAATGGTTCTGTTTTTTCGGTTTAATGATTCGGTTCGGTTTGTTTTTCAAAACCGAATTATAATTTCGGTTCGGTTCGGTTTGAAAATTTTGAAAACCGAAATAACTGAATCGACCGAAATTTTATATATTATGAATTAAGTCTGAACCGTTCCGATTTATTTCTTAATCAATTGCTTTAAATACTTCGGTTTATTTCTTAATATTGCGGTTTATTTCTTAATATACTTCGGTTTATTATAAATCTATTGCTTTAAATAAAAAAATTAATATATTTCGGTTTGAACCGAACAAACCGAAATAAAACTTTGGTTCGGTTCGGTTCGGTTGCAATGCTAAATCGGTTCGGTTCGATTTTATTTTTGAAACCGAATTATAACTTTGGTTTGCCTAGTTCGGTTCGGTTTCAACTGAACCGAACCGATCAACACCCCTACATATGGAGCGGGAAAAATGGCACGGCGGAGCCGGCTCCGTCACAGAACGGCACGGCACGCGTGTCAGTTACGTGCCGTGACTCGCGTGTCCCATGCCATGATCATTCGCGTGCCATGTTCATTTTTCGAAACTTTGGCACGACATGGCACGGCACGTGAAAAATTTAGTCACGGCACGACACATCACGTAGTCACGAGAGTCACGTGTAATTAGGACCATAAATATTGATTTAATGGTGAATCTTCAATAAACTAACATAAATTATGATTAAATGGTCACGCGAGTCACGTATAGTCACGACACGTTAGGCACGGCGTGACTCACGTGGCGTGACCATTCGCGTGCCGTGACCACCCCTTGACATTTTGGTCATGGTACAGCACGCACGTGAAAAATTAACTTGGTCACGACACAGCACGGCACGAGACCAAAGTCACGGCGTGTTAGTCACGGCACGGCACGACACGTTTTTTCCACTCTAAGTACATACATCAATTAATTGCCGACATTTTTATTAATATCCAAAGTTAATTACAAATTAATAAATATACTTACGTTACCTGGCTAATTTTAAAAATGTCAAAATCAACCATTTAATGGCCAGTTCACGTTTTTCTCAACCGGCCATTAAATGACCAATTCTCAAATTGTTCTTTTTGTTGTTTTTTCATACCTTATAAATATTTATTTTTCTCTCTCCTCCCTCTCACAACTCACTCAACTCACAAGAGAGAAAGAGAGAAAGAGAATACGATTTTTGAGGCAATTTGAGACAATTTTCTAGGCGATTTTCAGGTAACTTTTTTTAATTTTAATTTATTTTTTAATTTAATTTTAATTTAATTTTTTAATTTAAATTTATTATTTATTATTTATAATTATTTTTCAGTAACCTATACATTTAAATTAGTAATCTGACAATTGTTTACCATTTACCAAAATGTAGTTTGTCAGCCATGTTAATGATTTAAGTGTGTCTTAATTTGAATTAACCTGCTCTGATACCACTTGTTGGTTCCTAATACACCTAGAGGGGGTGAATATGGGGCCTTTTAAAAATGAAAACTAAGTTTTTTTAACTAACGTGTGTATGAGTTATTTTTGGCGGAAACTAGAATAACTTTAAACTAAGCAAGTGTGCGTAAAATAAATAGAAGAGTTAAGAGATACTTGACACGAGAGTTGTTTACGGAGTTCGGCACTAACGCCTACATCTCCGGGGCTTGCGACCTTCAAGATAGAGCGTCTTTCTTTACCCAATAAGAAAAGAGTACAAGGTGGAACTGGTGAGCCCTTACAAAGCTTGGGAAATCACTCGGCCCGAGCACAGAAATGGCTCACAAGCATTAAAGGCTCCAATGTATGAAACAAACAAGATGATCACACAATGATTACTCTACTTCTTACACAAGATTGATTGTGGTTGAGTATGCTTGATATTGTTGAATTAATATTGAAGTTGTATGCACAAGCAACAATGACTTTTTCTAGATCTCAAAGAAATTCGAAATATTGCAGTTGGGGGCGGCTAGCGAGATAATCCAAACCTAGATTTTGCTTCTATTATAGAGAGAGAAACAAAATAAGGTATTTAGCATCAACAGTTGCAACTGAAGATTGAGCGTTGTAACAGTTAACCCTAGATAGCAGGTTTGACTGCGTTGGGAAACCCTAACGCTTATAAGCGTTGCAACGGTTCTCACAACGGACCTCTCTGGAGGTTATTGGGTCCAAAATTGACTTATTTCATTACAACGGTTATTTGAGCGTTGGAATGAATTAAATCGATTTGGCTGTGTTATGAGGTATTGAATTAAACCGTTACGATAATTAATTAAACTGTTGCAACGGTTAGCCCAAATTAGCACATTCTCAAGCATACTTTACCAATTTTACAGATATCTAAACCTAATCTTGAAGTGATGCTTCTAAGTCCAGTGCTTGGTGCTTCATGGCTCATCCTTGATAAGTATAGTAATTGATCTTGCATCCTTGATGTATATGTAGCAATTTATATTGTCATGGACCTACACAATATCTCAAGATAAGAAACTGTAAAATTTAACAAATATATATTTTACAAATCTAGTCAAACAGACAAGTAGATTATTGCTCAATCCAACAAGGAATGAGAGAGAAAGACAGATATTTATAAGATCTGAAATAGCAAAAACAAAAAAGTTGAGGACTGACCATTTGAGAAAAAAGGTGAACTGGCTATTAAATGACTAGTTTGAGTATTTTTAAAAATACCCAGCAAAGCTGGATATAATTAATATTTTGTAATTAACTTTGGAAAAAATCATGGAATTAATTGCGTTTCCTTGTCATAGGCGCTGCTATGACACGCTCCAATGTTGTCTCAGGTTAGTGTTTGGTGAGGTAACATGGGACCAAACAACAGAAACATTTTTTTTAATCTCGAAAGTTCTGAATTTGGGTTTTTATTACGCAATGCTAAATGAATGTTCATGGTATGGTCAAAATTAACAAAACGAATTCAAGATACTTAATTGCTTCTTATTTTAATTTATTTCATTGAATATTAATACGTATTAAGTTGTCATTCCGATATACTTGATCATGTTAAGCTGACTTTTTTTTTATAAAGAAAGAATCAAAGATCGCAAAATTAAATAGCAAAAGACCTTGAACCGATTTTTAATCGAATCCAACAATATATATACCTTGCGATTTAGTTTAATATCGTCATGATTTAGCTTATGACTTTATTATTCAGTTTATTTAAATAATTTATCATGGATTTATTTGATTCAATGATCACAACGAAGATAACCCTTAGACATTTTCTTAAGTTACGTGTTAGTTATTTGACAATAATTTTAGCTTTTACAATGATATAATCAAATATAGTAAAAATCTAAATGATATGTTTTTAAGAAGGAGAAGTATTGAATAAAATACAGGTCAAAAGTTAAGAAATTTGCACATTACAAGAAAATCACGAAGCTCTATATTTTACCTTTTACATATTAGTTAGTTCACATATATAGAACTTTAATTAACTTGTATTCTTGTAATTATGTATAAGTCTAATTAATCAACTAGCATGTTAACTAAAGTATTATTAATTTTAAATAAAGTGGTTATATACATAAGTTGATCTAGATAGTTTTTCCATAATAGAAAGAACAGTTTATAAATTTTCATTTTTTTGTTTTATAAAAAGCTTTGTTCATAATGATTATTATTTGATTTTTTTTTCAACAAAAAAATTGTACAAATATGGTCAATTCAATTACAAGTAAAGTCAAACAAATCTCTCTTTCAAATCAAACAAACAAATTTTTTTGACAACTTTCTAGTTGGTTGAATAGGGGAGTCAAAAGTTTTTGCAATCATGCATATTGTATTCAGAATACATTTTGTTGCTTTGGATGCCTTATCAGCAGAATAAACATGATTATTTAGATATATTAATTGGTTATATAATTCTCATAATCATTAAAATTTAGTTTAGATCATGAATTATGATGATGAGTTCTAAATACCAAAATGATCGTGTAAAAAACCACTCAGTCATTTTCTAATTAATCAACCTTATAATTCACATAATTCTAAACAAATTCAGTTTGAACCATGAAAAATAAAATGTAATTTTGGTAAAAAAAAAAATGAAGATAAAATTAAACTCAAGCATCATGGATATAATCCATTATTCCCCTCTTACTATCTAGGTCCAACAGGAAATAATTTAAATAATAAAGACTATATATGTTTGCCATGTCATGCTGGTACAGAAAATGTACAGTTCTAGAGAGCGCAACCATTTCTATCTTGTTGGCATTCGCCACTTTTATCTGTTTAGCAAACCAAACCAGAACCGGGTAAAATCCAAGAGTTGCTCATCTGGCAGCTGAGCTGTGAGTTGTTGCTTAACGGACCAAAATTCATTTAGGATCACATGTGGCACCAAAATATCAAATTTTAATTTCCGAGGATACATGGCATGATGGCAACACATCCGGACACCTAAACTGCGGGACCCACATGTCGTACAATATTGGTTCCCTCGTCGGCGCGGAAGAACGGTTTTATTGCTGGGTTCGCCGTAACGGAACGGTGAGGGCGCAACAGAATTAATTAATTAAATTTTTTTACTGACTTGTAATACGAGGACCGAGTTGGGTTTTGTTCAAAGGACAAAGTTCATCCAAAACAAAGTTTACAACGAATAAATATATAAATTTGATAAATTTAAATAGTTATGTGAATCTTAAACTGTTCGATGTAAATTGGACGATTTAGATCAAATTTTAAATGAGACTTCATTCAAAGTCTTTTTGACAAAGACTCTTATCCTATCAAGAATTTATCAATTTACTAAACAGTAAAAATGTTAAGCAAGGCACGAATAGCCCACCGATAACTACGAGTGTTCATCGGGTCCGATTTAATCAGTTTTAAACTGAACCGATAGTTCGATTTAAACGGCTCGGTTTTTTCAGTTAAAACCAGTTAATAGTTCAGTTCGGTTCAGTTTAGAAATTAAAAAAAAATTAGACTGAACCGATCAAAATTTTTAAACTCATCCACCGTCGGAATCAAACATTTAAAAAATTCAAAAATTACGCAAAAATGTATATTGCTTGGTTCGATTTGATTTTTAAAACCGAATAAAACTTTAGTGTGCCTATTTTAGTTTTGTTTGAACCGAACCGATGAACAACCCTAACGATAACCGCGCGCGCGCGCACACACACACATATATATATAAGGAGGGATCAAGTTACAACAAATTTGAGTTACAACAATCATTTTTTACATTTTGAAATTCCAAATCGTCGATCCAAACCGTTCAACATGATCTCCACAATAAAATGCACTTCCAGATCAAATTTTATATTTTTTTGAATTTTTTTACTATTTATTAAGTATTTACAAAAACTAGTCAAAATTCAGACCATTGAATTTTGTACCCATCTTAATAAATAGTACAAAAATTCAAAAAAATGTAAAATTTGATCTGGAAGCATAGTTTATTGTGGAGATCAGGTTGAATGGTTTGGATTGACGATATGGAATTTCAAAATGGAGAAAATGATTGTTGTAACTCAAATTTGTTGTAACTTGATCCCTCCTATATATATATATATATATATGGGCTTTGGTGAGTTGCGAAGTAAGAATCTTGTTTTACTTCACGCTCATATCTCCATTTTCAAAGACCAAACAATCGAGCCGAACCGCTCAACAAGATATCCATATTGAAATGTGCTTGGAGGCCAAATTTTATATTTTTTTTAAATTTTTTACTATTTTTTTTTAAATATTTAAAAATCACTATTTTTTTATGGTCTGGAACCATTCAAAAAGAGCGGTTTTCTACCTATCTAAAAAAATAGTAAAAAATTTCCAAAATGTAAAATGTGGTCTCCAAACACATTTCAATATGGATATCTTGTTGAGCAGTTGAATTGACTGTTTGATCTTTAAAAATAGAGATATGAGCGTGAAGTAAAACAAGATCTTTACTTCGCAACTCACCATAGCCTATCTATATATATGAGGAGGGTTCAAATGCACCATGCTTTTGTGCTCCAATATGCTCAACATCCTTTATCTTTGTTTTCAAAATGCGAATAGTCAATCTGAACCGCTCAACATGATCTTTATAATAAAATATGCTTGGAGACCAAATTTTATATTTTTTTGAATTTTTTACTATTTTTTAGATATGTACAAAATCACTGTTTTAAGGAGATTTTGGACCATCCGAAAAAATGATATTGTACCTAGTAAAAAATAGTAAAAAAATTCTAAAAAAAATATAAAATTTGGTCTCCAAGAATATTTTATTATGATTATCTTGTTGAGCGGTTCGGATCGATTGTTCGGACTTTGAAAACAAAGATAAAGAATGTGGAGTATATTGGAGCACAAAATCATGATGCATTTGAACCCCCTCTCTCTCTCTCTCTCTCTCTCTCTATATATATATATATAGGTTGGCTAATATCAAAACATTTGTTCCAGAGCTGTGGTGTAACTAATTGGTTTTTTAATTTTCAAAGGTCAAACGGTCGATCCAAACCGTTAGATGTGATCTATATATCAAAATGTGCTTGGAGACAAAATTTTACATTTATTGAATTTTTTTACTATTTATTAAGTCAGTTTTAATATCGCTGATTTTTAATAACAGTGAAAAATTTCTAGATCATTGAAAATATCAATTTAAACAGACTTAATAAATAATAAAAAAATTCAAAAAAAATATAAAATTTCGTCTCTAAGCACATTTTATTATAGATTGAATGTTGAATGGTTTAGATCGACATTTTGGACTCTAAAAATGTAAAAACCGAAACGTTTATTCCACGGCATAGGAACAATTAAACGTTTCGATATTAGCCAACCTCTATATATATATATAGAGAGAGAGAGAGAGAGAGAGACACAGAGAGAAAGAGAGAGTCCGGCTAATATCATAACATTATAATTTCTGTCTAAATTATAACGAGTCAGTTTTGCAATTTCAAAGTCCGAATAGTTGATCTGAACCGTTCAACATGATCTCCATATTAAAATGTGCTTAGAGACCAAATTTTATATTTTTCGAATTTTTTTACTATTTTTTTTACATAGGTACAAAATCACCGTTTTCAGATAATTATGGACCATCCAAAACAATGATTTTGTACATATCTAAAAACAATAGTAAAAAAATTCAAAAAAATATAAAATTTGGTCTCCAAGCACATGTTATGGAGATCATGTTGAGGAGTTCGGATCAATTGTTCAGACTTTGAAATTGCAAAAACTAACTTGTTATAACTTAGGTTGAAATTATAACGTTATAACATTAGCGGACTCTATCTATCTATTATATATATATATATATATATATATATTATAAAATAGACATAAGGGCGTTTTCATTGATAGAAACTGTTTAAGTTACAATTCTCGTACAAATCAAACCAGTGTATGTTGTCTGATCTCAATAAAACGTTATCCTAAAGAGTTAAGCTAAAGCAGTTCCAAAAACAACCACACACCGCATAGTTTTTACATGCAACCAAATCAAAAGTAGTAATATGATAACTAAAGATAGTTTCATCTGAGAGAATCATCCGTGTTGACAAACTCTACCAGCACTTGCGCACGCTTCTGTTCCAGCTCCTGCAACGGAATTTGGGATGTATTTTCAGGCAGCCAAGTCCATAGTGACAAATTAATAGTTTGAATTCGGTTCGGCGAGGTCAAAAATTCGTGATACGGGTATAATTCGGAAATGATTCGGTACAACAAAAAAACAAAATAACCCTAAAAAAAATTAAAAAAATTCACGTTTTTGTCGCTTTTTTATCACAAATAATTCGTAATACGCATTTTATTCACGAATAAAATGTATTATACGTTTTTTTTGCGTTTTATTCGGAGTTTGGTTCGGTAACGTCAAAAAAACATTTAATATGCGAATTATTCGAGAATAAAACGCGAGTCTTGTTACTATGGCCAAGTCTTCTGACCATCAGCAGGATCATCTTGTCCATCTGTTTTCCCAGACAGAAACCCAATTAATAATATGCATCACACAAGTCTTAACCGAATCAGAAACCTGTTGATTGAAGTAAATTTTGTTCCTTTGTAGCCAAATAGTCCAAGACCTAAATATAATCAGGAATTGGTTCCTTGTTTTTGTTAGCAAGCTAAATGAAATATATATACATATAAAGGGCAGTAATTTCGGCCGAGTTCGGGCAAAGATATTAACATTGCAGTTTTAGTTTCATAATTCATATAGTGTACAGATAATAAAGTCAAAATCACAATACAAATAATTTGTGCACTCTATAAAGTTAAAATTGTTATGTTAATATCTTTACTCAATTTTTATAGCCCGACATTTTTTATTAATATCCAAAATTAATTATAAAATATTAATTATACCCTTAGTTGGTATTTTTAAAATGTCCAAACCTGCTATTTTTTGGCCGGTTGAATTAAAAAATCGGACCGGCCATTTTTTGGTCAGTCAGAAGTTTTTTTTTTTTTAATATTTGTTAGATTACTTCTTATGTAATTAGCATAATTATACTAAAATATGCTAAATTACACTAAATTATGCTAAAAGAGACAATATCTTCACTGAGAAGGCCAAAAATGTCGACGAAACTTCAAACGGCCATAAAACGGCACTCGAGTGTCCGATTTCAGCAATGACCACTTTTCAGAAAGCTTGCAAAAAAATGCATGTGTCGGTGATGGCTTTGCTGTTTTTCGAAATTCAGAATTGTCAAAAAACAAAGGAACAGCCTCAAAACTTGAGTTGAAGTTTCCGATTAAGATTTTTATTCATATTTTTCGATCTAAGTAGCTCAGTAAATTGGTTATATAATGAACTTGTAGAATGCCAATTTTTACTATTTTTAGAACTTTTTACTATTTTTCATGATATATGAAAGATGACACAAATCCGGCCTAATTTAGCGTAATTCAGTGTATTTCAGTATAATTACTGTAATTAGCGTAATTTAACGTAATTTAGTGTATTTTAGCGTAATTTAGCATAATTTAGCGTAATTATGCGTATTTCAGTATAATTAGCGTAATTAGCGTAATGTAGCGTAATTTAACGTAATTTAGTGTAATTAGCGTAAATTAGTTTAATTTAGAGTAATTTACCGTATTTTAGCGTAATTTAACATTATTTCAAGTAATTTAGCGTATTTTAGTATAATTATGCTAATTATATATCAAAATAAGTAATCTAACAAATATTTAAAAAAAAAAACCTCCTAACTGTCCAAAAAATGGCCGGTCCGAATTTTTAATCCAACCGGCCAAAAAATGACCGATTTGGACATTTTTAAAAATACCCAGCTAAGCTGGATATAATTAATATTTTGTAGCTTTTTGAACAAATAGGTTATGAGTTACAGTCTCTCTCCCCCAAATAAATAATAATATTGATCCTTCTGTTTCATGAAGAATCGAAACTTAGAAACAAAAGAATAAAAAAAGGAAAAAGGAAATTCCATAGAAGAGCGTTTCACTTTGGAGCTGGCAGGGAACCCGTGAGTGCGGCGTGTTAGGTGCCAGCGCAACCAATATTATCATAAATATCTCTCCAATTTCATGCAAAGATGGACCAATTGATTTAACTCACCAATATAATTTATGCTGCTTACTTCGGGAATATATTTCCTTTTCCTTTTGAAAAGGTTGTTTGCACGTCTATTAATTTTACAGACTTATCGCTTACATTTAGATAAACAATTAATTTCTCCAAATATGGAGCGAAATTTTTTAACTTTTTTTATTAATAGTGGTTGATGTTGACCCCACACATACAGCTTGTTCTGATCTTACGATATCTAAATTATTTGGACAGCACATTTTTATAATTTATAAATACTTAAATAGAGTTAAATCTAAAGCTAATTCTTCAAAACAAGTACCTTTCAATTGAGGAAACCCATTACCCGTCCTTCGCGCTGGAGAGGATATATGAAGTTTTTTTTTTTTTTTTTTTTTCTTTTCAATAGAAAAATAGAGTCACGTTTTCAAATTCCATTCATAAAAAATTCAGTGGTGTTTTGCTAGGATCAGCCTCTGCTGCTCTTCCGAGAGAAGAGCAGGACCCTGCTTTTCTGATCTCAACCATTTAAAAATTTTTATTCACGTATCTCGATAAAATAACTTTTCATACACAGATCTCAATGATTTTGAATGATTGAGATCGGAAGAGCAGAGTCCTGCTCTTCTCTCGGAAGAGCAGCAGAGGTGGATCCGTTTTGGTACGTCAATGATACTCTTTTATATATTTATCTGACCTGTATCGTATCCGAAAAAACTAAAGGATAAGATTTTTTCTTCATTAACTTATCAGATACGGATAAAGGTAAATCTTTTTTTCATTATTAATAGCTAAGAATACAGATAAAGATCATTTCTTACCCATTATCCTATAAAATAATTTTTTAAAATAAAATTCTATATAAAAATATAAATTTGTATGAAATGATTTTCATAATATAAATTAGTTGTATTCATTATTAATTTTTTTCTTATGTTAAAAAATATTTTATCAAAAACATAAACTGGGATGTCAATGGCACTTTTTTTATCTGTTTAACGAAAAAGAATCTCACCCTTATCCGTTTTTTCAAATGCGATTACGGATTGGATAAATGATAGCTTATCGGGTACAAGTAAGAGTAAAGATTTTTTCGTTATCACGACGGATACATATATGAAAATGTCTTCATCCAACTCGTATCGTACCAGTTGACACCCCTAGTCGTGTTACTTTTACACAAATAAGGAGATGTATGAAATTATGCAAAGGTGGTTACGATACGAGTCGGAAATAAATGAAGTGGGAAACAGAAGTAATTTGGATTTTAACTCTCTTGTCAGTTTGATAATTGATAGTAATAACACATTTAAATATCATACAAAATTTAAGGTTATTTACATTGAATTTTAATTTTGAAGGGGCTGTCAATGAAGGTCCAATGAATTTAGAGTATGATCAATCCCTTCGTCGTCTGATTTTTGGTTTAATTGTACGAAGCTATTTTATTTTGTAGTACAAGTCTGTATGCTTACATAATACCATTTGATTTTTTTAAAAAACTTAACTTTTCATTCTGATTTTTGTTATAATTTTTAACTTAGTTTCAGCGATATAAAAATAATTTGATAGACAAATAAAAAAAAATGGCAGTTAAAAACTTCATAGAATAAAAAATCTAATATCATGTGATCATTTGTCATTGCATTTACAGTCTTTAAATGATTGATGCACAATACAACATTGCCCTTACAAAATTTAAAAGGGTTCAATTTTAGGAATGAAACTGAAATTTGTTGGTTTCGCAAATTAAAAATTTAGATGCTATGGACACAAAAATCGTTATTAATTATACATGTAGGGGTTGCCAACTTACCCTAAAAAAAGTTGTACATGTAATTATGTAACATCTAAATTAATAACAATATTATACTAATCGATACATAAAAAAAATAGTGTTAAGTTTTCACCTTTTTTATTATATCAGATCATTATATTTTTATCCGTATAATAGTTATGTTAAATTATTTATATTCTTATCCTCAATATTTTCAAAATAATATTGATTTATATCTTAAATTTTATCATTGTAAAATACATTTTATAGAAATTAATATTTCTTTCAGCCGATAAATGGCTCTAGTAATATTAACAACGTCATTGCAACAATATAAGCATTAGAAAGTAAAAAGTTGCTATCAAAAGTGTGAAAATGCCAAAAATTTGTTTGCGTCAATATGTAAAATTTACAATAACAAGTTTCTAATTTTACCCAACATGAATATTGATCGAAAATATATGATTACTTTATTAATACAGATACAAAAAATTAACACATAGTACTTAAAATTGTGACATAGACAAAAGTTCATGACCTCTTATTTGCACAATTTTGTAGATTTTGGGCCTCGAATCTTATCCATAGTTTGCGGTAACAAACCTAACTGTCATCATGAATTATTACCACACATCACTCAAACAAACCAACGTCGCCTTAATTTATTTGTGATCACTTTCTTATAGGATATTTATAAAACAGGTGGCCCGCTTTTGATGGATGTGAATTGATTTGGATGGAACTTGGAGTAAAATCAAACACCAATTAATAAGTCGCTGTTGCTGATGCTGTGGCGTAGAAAGGAGCCACGTGGGCCAGTAAGCAAGCGTGAAGTGTCATCAAACCCTTGCCGACATAACTAATAACTCCACTTGAGAGTAGGTCCGATGGGCATCGGACCTACTCTGGTTCGACGGATTTAATCTCCGTTGATTTGCTTTAAGATTTGTGCGAAATGCTTCAAAATCGTGCACATATGTTTTAATTTTCGGACGCACAAAGTTTAAATTAAATTGAACAGTCATCATGCTCGTTGAACCTAAAAGTAGGTCCGATGGGCATCGGATCTACTCCGTTCTCAATGAACTCAATCTGACCAAAGATTTTTATTTTTGACCTGTGTTAGTTTTTCTTTATCTGTGACTGATCACCATAAATGGAAATGTCTAGGTGTCCGAGAGATTAATGTGCACGGTGATCCCTATTTTTTAAGGCTTCAGTCAAAACCTGATTTGTAAGACTTCGTTATCAATATACAAAGAGGGACGTAATCCCTATTTTTTATCAACAAAAAAAAATGTGCACGGTGACTTTGGTCATTAACATTGTAGTTTATCAAAATTTTGTTTATATCATGATATGGATTAATTATGGCAAACGACTCAGATTTCGGAGGTGTAAGGGGATATTTAGGCTGTAAAATTTTAACAACAGGAGGGCTCGAATGCCCATTGATTTAGTGTTCCAATCATATCCTACATTCTTATCTTCATTTTTAAGTTTAAATAGTTGATTTGAATTATTCAACATGATGTCCATATCGAAATATGTTTGGAGATCAAATTTTATATTTTAAAAAAAATTACTATTTTTTTTAATAAGTACAAAATCACTGTTTTTTAGAAAATTCGAGACCATCCGAAATTTTAATATAAAATTTGGTCTCCAAGCATATTTAGTATGGAAATCATGTTGATCGGTTCAGATCATCTGTTTGAACTTCGAAAATAGAGACAGAAATGTGAGACATAATTAGAGCACGAAAACAATAAGACATCAGAGCCCTCCTAAATGTGAATTGAAGTTTTAATTGAAAGATACCGAAATGTGATAGGTGCAATTTTTTTTTGTTTTCATAGAATGTGTCACTTTTTGTTCCCTCTAAATTCCAAGCTTGTAGTTTTCAGAGGACGTAGATAGATTTCTTTCACCTCAGTAGAGCCTACCAGCCATGCTCCTCCAATTAATAACAAACAAGACGGGTTTGGCTTCTTAGGTGAAAGATACACGAAAATTATGCAATCCACGACAATAGCTCTCGGTGCATTTAATTCGCTATTTAGTGTTCAATTTTAAGTATGAAATAATCATTTAGTTTAGTGTTCAAAATATCCTCGGTTGTTTCATGGTATATTATTTAGTTATTTATGATAATGGTTCTTTTATTTGTAGAAAGTTTGTATACTTCTTTAAATATTTATAATACACGAGATATTTGATATTTCATTTTCTTATTTTGTATGTATGCTTTATTTTAAATATGAAATAATCATTTAGTTTAGTGTTCAAAATATCCTCGGTTGTTTTATGGTATATTATTTAGTTATTTATGATAATGGTTCTTTTATTTGTAGAAAGTTTGTATACTTCTTTAAATATTTATAATACACGAGATATTTGATATTTCATTTTCTTATTTTGTATGTATGCTTTATTTTTATTTTATTTATTTGAAAGATATAGTTTCTTGTTTTTAAAAAAGGAAAGATATAGCTTCATAAATATTTAAAATTGATAAAATTGTTTTTATTTATACATGAAAAATAGGAAACATCATAAAGTAAAAAAAAATTATTAATTTAAAATTTAAAAATTACAAAACATCATAATTCGTTACATATTTAAACAAGCATAAATTTATCAAGAATCCGATTGCATGCGGTCATCACTTGGTAGTTGGTAACTGTGTAGTATCCAATGGGGAAGCGCTATTTTGAGAGTATAATTTGTAATATTAAGAGCACTTAGAAACTTTTTTCTTTGATTGTGCAATTCACCCTTGACCCTTTGGATTTAATACACACTAATAATGAACGTCATGCACACACAATATTTAAAGAGTATAGATATTAGATTAATAATTTCCTGTAAATATTTTTATTTCTGATATTTTTTTATTTAATTTAAAAAATATTGTTAAAACTGTCAAGTTGTTGTCAATAATTCCAACCAATATGAAAAGATATTGTACTTTGAGGATGCGTATTAAGAAATTTTCTACTACTATCATATAAAGTTATATATACCGGGTGGTGGCAATACATGTTTTCTAATGATCCCAAATTGATTCAAATTTTGATCTCCTACCTAACCTCTATGTCCATATCAAGCAATCTAATTGAAGTCAGAAGCCCATTATCATATATAGCTGTTTGTACTCTGAGTTGGGCTATGCTGCATTACAATGTATATGTTTTCTTGTACATTAGACTATAAATTGTTAGTTTTGGTTTCAAAACAACCGATTCAAACCGTTCAATTTGATATCCATATTAAAATTTGGAGACCAAATTTTACATTTTTTGGAAATTATTTGATATTGTTTTAGAATTTTTCGCTGTTTTTCTATGGTCCAATTTTTTTTGAAAAACAACGATTTTTAAAAATTCTAAAAAAATAGTAAAAAATTTTCAAAAAAATATAAAATTTGGTCTCCAAACACTTTTTGATATGGAGAACATGTTGAGCTCTTTAGATCGGCTATTTGAACTTCGAATTCAACAATTTACAGTCCAATGTACAAGAGGACATATGCATTGTAATGCACCATATCCCAACTCGTCTATACTCTGTATTATTATCTAATTGAGACATTACATGAAATTGAAAAGTACAATACTTTGATCTCTCTTGTCCATTCACATGTAATTTAAGACTGAAAGAGCGAAAAAGGAGAAGCAGATTTAAAAAAAGAAAAAAAAAAGAAAGAAATTGCTTTTACAATTTTTGCTTTTGTTGGATACTAAAATATTGCCAGGTTATATCCAGCATAGTCTGGTTGTGATGCTAGCTACTCAAATTCTTCTTTCCCAGTAAAGCTTGCTGCCTTTATAAATTAATGATTGTTATATATAAAATTTAAACCCCTGATGAGAACATTAATTGTTTGTAACGGATACATCTTGTAGAACATTGTTTAGTAATGAATCTTGACATGAAACGACCCGAGTTGGTAGTGCAATGATTGATTGTTCTTTGTTTTTTTTTAACAATATATATATGTACTAGTGTTTTAAAATAACAAGCATATGCTTATGCGGTTCGTATAGACAGAGACTTGAACGATAAAAAATTATGTGCATAAGAATATGCACCACATATTCAATAACATGTAATATTATATTAATATTTTTATTTTGTTAGACATACAAAATTAAAGATTTAATCCTATCATTATTTTTTGTTGAGTAAATAATCCTATCATTATTAAATTCTCTAAATAATTGATTTAATTGGTTAGTTCTAAATTTGTTTCTAACTACATATGCTAGATGTGTATCTTATCGTGATCAATTGCGTGCATATTGCAAATCACATTTTAAAACAATTATCAGTGCACATATCATCGTAGGATATTAATTTTTCTTTTTTGGCCAAAAACGGATGTAATTTAGCTCAACCTAAATTGCCAGTTCGGAACATGACAGTAATTAGTGACACAGGGGTCTGTATAATCTCTGGACTTAAGAAATCTGCCACCAGATATCCATCTAAATTCTCAAGTCTTTGTCATGTGTGGCCCCCAGGATTAGCCTGTAGACATTAACTAATGTTTGGTATATTGAGCTGGAAAAAGGATGGGTGTCTAAGGTCCATTTATCTTTTGTTTTCTTTTGCTTTGCACCAAGTTCAATATCCAAATCCCTTATATAAGCTTTTCAATAATCATGCCCTTCACTTTTCTTGGTGGAATTTTCTTTTTGAATTTGGTAGGGAAAATTTTCTCGCTTACATGAGCAGAGCAATTTCACTTGGACAAGCTAGCCATCCGGGCAAAATTATCTTGATTATGCATATTACATTAATACTTGAATGGTTATCATAATTGTTTGTACATTATGATTTGGTTGATATGTATTCGAGTTTGGTTGGTGTGCTATTGATAGTATAGAGACATGTTGTGCTATTGACTTGGAAACCTATCGTATTTAATTAAGATTCAAATGACGAATCTAATCAGTTGAAACATATCTACTTCATAAGTTATACATTACATGTAAAATTCATAAATATTTTAATTTATTTACTATAAATTCAAGCGATCAAAAAATAATGAAAAATAAATGTATTAAAATTAACGTATAAATTTCATTTTTTGACTCCTTGATTTTTACTAAATGAATTCAAAAATTTATAAAGTTTGCATGTAAATTAATTGCACCAAGCATGAAGTAGATAGGTTTTATCGGATTGGATTCATCATTTGAAACCTATCTAATAGATTTCTGTATTATAGTGTTTCGTAATCAGCTTAGATATACTTATCTCAACCCTGTTTGGTGGCTTACCGTTTTTAGGATATGTTGGTTGATTAGTGCTATTGTTTCTGTGGTGGATTAGTAGAGCCTGTTCATTACCTTGGTTTTCAGTTTTTGTTTTTGCCTATATGAGACATATGGCTGGCTGTGTACGGGGTATCGCTTTTGTGGCACGATATCCCTGTTAACACCACTGTAAGTTAACTTTTTTCTGCAATGAAATGGGCCTTTGGCCTTTTATCAAAAAAAAATCTAATAGATTTTCGAGGCAATAGCACAGAACATCTTATACTATCTATAACAATCTAGTCAACTATGTGTCTCTCTGCACCTTTCAAGTTAAACTAATTGATTAAGTGCTAAAGGATGTAGAAAACGAATAAAGTGGCTTGACCATAGCAAGAAATAATCAAGAGGGAAGAAAATGTCACCTAGCTTTGCATATTTGGGGACCAAACAGCTTTTGATCAATGTGTACGAATAAGTAAAATTGAGATCTCACAAAATATCTCAGTTATAATTTTAACATGTATGTACCGAACAAATTATGTCTTTATCTTATTTTGGTTTTTCTTCTTCTTCTTTAGAATACTGACAAATTAGTAGGCGACAAAACCATTTTTAATTGATCTAACAAATATTCCTTCTGGTTTTCTTAAGGGGATCAGAAACAAGAGGGGATTTTCTTGAATCTTGATTCCGATCCTAAAATTAAAAAAAATCCAAAAACAAATCGATAAAAAATTAGAGGAAAAATTTAGTTAGAGCCATGGGCTAACAGATTAATGCCAGTCATGCAAAGAATAATAGATAAAACACAGACAGCTTTTACAAAAGATAGATATATTTTGAATAGTGTTATATGTGCTCAAATGATTGTACACTATGTTAAAATTAAAAAGAAAAGTACTTCTAAAGGTTGCTATTAGGTGGTCATGTCTGTATCAATCAATGGTACTGAAACTGGTTATTTCAATTGCAAGATATAATATAAAAGAAGGTGATCTTTTATTCCTTTTTTTTTTTTTTATCTTGTAGCTGATGGAAGATTCTGGATAAAGGGAGAGAGGCAGGAATGTTTCAAGAATTAGGAGGCTATTTTAAATTGTAAAGGCATATTAAACCATGACTATGCAGATAATAGATAGAAAAATGATTTCAGATCTCTTTTTAGTATTCAAGTTAGTTTTTTTTTTTTTTTGGGGGGGGGGGGGGGGGGGGGTGTCTTGACAACAATACCTTTATATATGATGCATGATAAACATTTTGGCTGGATACCTTGGAAAGAAAACAAAAAAGTCCTTCGGTTAATTGGAAGATCGTGTTAAAAAAAAAAGAAACATAGGGGATGGGGGATCATTAATTTGGATTAAATGAATATAAAATAATTGTGTAAATGGAGGTACAAATATGAAGAATTTCCTTATGAAAGTATGTAGAAAATTATTTGTGATTAACAAATACAGGAATAAGAGTAGTGGCTTCTCTCGCTTTTGGAAAGTAACAATTAATTCCAAAGATACAGTTCAAAGGGGATGTTATTTTCAGGTGAAAAATGGTTGCCATACTGATTTCTGGCATGATTGATGGTGCAGTGATAACACTCTATCAGCAACAAGTATCAGTTGATGAGGCTTTAAGGAATGATACTGTTAATGTACAATTTCGATAAAGCTTGTATGGAGATATAGCCCAAGAATGAGCTGATTTGATCATGACTATCAAATATAGTGGAAACCTTAGTAATGACATTGATATGTTGTAATGGAAATAAAATAGTTGTTGACAATTTACATTAAATCGTTGTACGAGTGGCTGAACTTTGGTGGTATCAGTTATACTTGGTTAGGCAAAATTTGGAAAACAAAGGTGCCATCAAAGATAAAGACATTTTGTTGGATGGTTTTGCCAAAAAAAAAAAAAATTGACTAGAGATATTTATATTAAAAAAAAGGTGGATAAGATAGTGATTCATGTGTGTTCTGTGATGGTAGAGAAACAGTTGATTTCCTGTTTGTTCCATGTTCCTTTGCATCAAATTTGGATTTGGTTAGCAAGATGTAATCATTGTGAGATGACTTCTACTTCAGTTGCTGAAATTTGAAGGGCTATCGTAGAAAAATCTAAAGAAATAAGAAAATGCTTTGAAATTAGTTATCTTGAAATCTTGTGGAGCACTTGGATGGACAGAAATCGAATAGTGTTTAAGGAAGGGATACCAAAGACTGGAAAGTCATATGCTGCTTTTATTATTTTACTAATATACTATTAGCTGATTAGTATAGGGGATGATTGGAGGCATTACTCTCTAACATCATATTCCAGAGGGTGTAGAGGATTTTATGGCGCTGGTCCTAACGCAATTAATAGCATAAGGAGGGACTGAAATGCAAACTTTTTGCATATTTTTGTAATAAAATCTTGGATTTCGTGGAAGATTCCTAGTTTGATAGTGTGCTGCTGATATTAGCTTAGATTATTAGAGAGCGCATCTAAAAAAGTTATAGCTGTTATAAATATAGGTACAGGGTTAGGCCAGTTCATTACTGGCACTGGAATTATCAGTACAGAGGTACCAATTAATTTGATGTTGCTTCTGGGTCGGTAGTAGGGGAAGTAGACCCACTAGATTCTTTCTTTTCATAGAGCTTAGGAGTAGGCCAAGTAACTAAACAAACACTTTTGACAAGGGACCTTTTTTCTTCCTCATATTCTAGTGGGTTACACTTACAGGAACGTTAGACCCGAAGAGAAGACATAAAGTCATGACACCTGCTTTCCCAAATTCATGTGCTAATTCCTAGGCATTTCTTAATAGCTACTCTCCCGGACATGAAAAGACAAGATCAATATGTCAGCTAGCTTACTAATACGGCAGCTGCTTAAACTCATGCTGTACCTACATATCTCATTTGGTTTTGTAAGACATAGGTTGGATGTTTCAAACGAAACAGGAGGTGTTACTTCTCTCAAAAAAAAAAAAAAAAAACGTTTCTTAAGGGGGTATGTAGGAGATGCGTCTTTTAAAGAGCTTTCTAAATTAAATTTATATTGATAATCACAAAAAATTACTTGGAAAAGTTAAATACCATTCCTGCCCTCAAGACCATATATAAAAAAATTAATGTTCTAAGCAATTAGCTGTTCTGGTACTAGAAAAGCAATTAAAATAAGCTGTCCAAACTAAATATTAATTTGTGGCACATAATGCTGCTAGATAGAATGAGGATAAAATAATTTGAAAGTTATATGCTGGGCCACCTCAGACCGTGCTCCAGAAAGAGGTACGCGGAGGGAGAGGAAGAGAGTGAAGGTGAAACGACGCGTGACCGCATCTGCCCGGTGACATTCACCCGCTCCAGAAGGGGAGAAATCGGAGTGGGATGGAAGGAGAACTCCACTGTAGCAAGGGGAACCAAGGAGAACTCCATGTACAACTTCGCTGAGATTTGTACCACGATTTGTAAGTTTATTGTGCGGAGGGGAAGCCTCACCCCGTCGCCCTTCCCTTCCCCTTTCATTAATGTTGTTTCCCCATTCCTTTGGAGCACAGCCTAATGGGGAAGGGAAGGGCGACGGGGTGAGGCTTTCCCTCCGCACAGTAAACTTACACCCCGATTTGGGGGGGGGGGGGGGGCAAATCTCAGCGAAATTGTACACGGAGTTTCCCTTAGTTCCCCTTGTTCTCCTTCCGTCCCACTCCGATTTCCCCCTTCTGAAGCGGGTGAACACCACCGGGCAAATGCGGTCACGTGCCGTTTCACCTTCGCTCTCTTCCCCTCCCTTCACGTACCCTTTTCTGGAGCACGGTCTTAATGTTGTTTCCCCTTCCTCTTGAGCACAGCCTAAGTTCTTATGATTGATTAACGACATAATCCAATACACAGCTAAGCAATCATTGTAGGCACTTATTTATTTGTAACAGTACCAAAACAAAAAGAAAGACTGAGCCACTCATTTATCATAATCTGGAAACATAATAATTAAAAAAAGTTAATCTTACAACATACCAGTTTTACTGTTCAGACTGGCCTTAACAATTCTTTTTTATAATATGTAAATTGAGACACGTATTAAAGACACTTTTGATAACAAAACAAGTCTGATTATGATAATTCCTCCTACCATCGAGATCGAGACAATGAAACATGCAAAATTGATTATGTAATATAATATTGCAATTTGTAAACTGATTTCAGAAGGGGCCTTAATCAATGGGCCAATGCAAACTTGTTAACAAAGCACAATATCAAGATAATAAAATAGAGAACCCAGCCCCGAGCCCAATAAGCTTCCATGAAATGAAATCAAAGTTCACGGTAAATGGTATTTGTTATACATGGTACGAAATAACTCCTGTTTGGTAATTGTTTGTTTTCTTCTGAAAGACAAAAAAAAAACCCTAATGTTTAGAAAGTAATAGTAATAAAGAAGAAAAGACATGGGAAGTAATCTAATGTAACAGGCGAACAGTTAGAATTGTAATTGTCAAAGAAAATATGATAAAATTGAGCACTGTAAATTGAGCTTCATAGATATCAGTTTCCATAACAAAAAGGAGTACATCAAATACAGGAAAGCAACAATCATCATATTCACATATCACATCTTGCTTTGTTTTTATTTGTACTCGTAATCTAAAATTGCTAGAAACAGAATTACACAAACAAGATAACGAGGCTAAAGTACCTGCAGTGGCAATTGGATTTTTAATATTCCACAATCACAAAAAATACCTAATTATCTGGCAAAGGAGAGTACTCTGGTGTCTCTTCAACTTGTGCCGGTGCAACAGCAGCTACTACAACAGAGGCACCAAAAAGGACTACAATGAGAGCAGTGAAATTTACCAAGAAGGCTTCGGTGCCATATTTCTCTACATCTCCCATTTCTAGGAAAGTGAGTTTCTCAAGAAACCCTAATTCAGCAGTCGCAAGAGCTAGTATATACACAAAAAGACCAAAAAGTACATGCCATGGGAGAGCACCACGCTTGAAGGTAGGGGAAGCACCAGGGACAAAAAAGGTAACCAAACCAAATATCCACTGCATTAAACAAAATCACTATGAATAATTTGACATTGGTAGTCTTCTTATTATATATTTTGACAGAAATACATTGTATCAATTTAATTGGTATGAAGTTATGGGGTACCTTTGATACCATGCCATTTAAACATCTTACTCATGATTTTTTAGAATAATTCTTTTGAAATAAGTGAACATTTTGAAAATTTCTCGAAAAGCTGAATGGGACACAATTTCAAAAGAAAATTATTTTACCTGAATAACATATAAGGAAATAGTGCTAATTCCAAGCCAGGAGTGAAGGCTGTATAGATTTGCAATTCCACTCTCATTGTGATTCTTGAATGCACAGTAAATTCCAAATATTCCTAACACTATTGCAATTCCATGGAGCACCAAATGGATCACTTTATTGACATCATGGCTCCAAGGTAACACTTTGTATGCCATTATAGCTGCATCACAATAATAAAAAATAAATGAGAGTTGGCAAGAATTGTTGAGAAGTAAGGAAACTGTATTTTGAAATATCTGAGATACGAACCTTCGCTGCCAAGGATAATGAAGCCAATAAGCATGAGGACAGGATGTAGCTGCAAATAATGTTTGGATGAATTGTTAGGAAAATCTTGGGACAATAGAAAATTTTCTTTCTTCATATGAAATTATAATTATAAATGAATTACAAGCATTCATGTACTTCTGATTAAGTGAGAGAAAGTGTGTATTAAAAGAAGGCCATTACACTAACACATTGTTAACATTTTTTTCCTTGAACTTTAACATTTTCAGGTTCGCATATAGAACTTATTAATGAAAAAAAATTCTAATAACTTTTCATGTTTGATACCCTTGCCCAATTATATCTGTAGCTCATAAATATCAGTAAAGTTGAGTTTTTGTTGCAGGTGGGAAAGAGAAGAACAGATATCCACACAGCACAAATCTCATAAGAGAGTCAAAAGTATAAGGCATTCTAAATATTTTTTTATATAAGGTGACATATTAATTATAGTAGACAATCTGTTTTAAAATTTTTTTTTGTTCCACAACTAATGCTTATATTTGATTTTCCAGTGTTTTCATTTTATGTTTTTTTTTTTGTTCCACAACTAATGGTTGTATTTGATTTTCCAGTGTTTTCATTTTATGTTTTTCTTAATTCGTGCTAGACAGTCATATCTCTTGACCACTGGCACCAAATTTGTAGCTTTCTACATTCTCTTGTCCTTAAATAATATTTGAAGGAGCAGGACCTTAAACCTGCCCTTTTTCCATTCAAAAAATAAATTTGGAAACAGCAATTAATAAACAACAAAATATTTTCAAACTTAATGTAATCAACTATATGTTATTACCAGAAAAGGACATATTTAATAGAATCTGACCAGGTTACATTACTGCCTTGTCTCTTTCAAACAGTACATAATATAATACATAGAGTAGAACTAGGGTGCTCCTAAGCTCACCAAGCCCTTCCGTGAGCGCGACTCTAAAACCTATCAAATTGACTTCAAACGACATTTTCAAACCGTTAGATGTTCAATCTATATTAAAATGTGCTTGGAGACCAAATTTTACATTTTTTGCAATTTTTTTACTATTTATTAAGATGGTTTGAAAATCGCTGTTTTCCAATGGTGCAGAATTTTAATAAAAACAGCGATTTTCAAACCATCTTAATAAATAGTAAAAAAATTCCAAAAAATGTAAAATTTGGTCTCCAAGCACATTTTAATATAGATTGAACATCTAACGGTTTGGAAATGTCGTTTGAAGTCAATTGGATAGGTTTTAGAGTCGCGCTCACGAAGGGCTTGGTGAGCTTAGGAGCACCCTAGTTCTACTCTAATACATATATACTCCACTTTCAGGGAAAACATATTGGAGATGTGCTCCCCCATTTTCATTGAATATTTCAATATCAATCACCATTAAAGATAATAACATTAAGCAATAATATTTTATGACAACAAATCTCAACTACCCGATGAGTTTCTGATTTGGAATAGGATGTTCTGTGGCAGCCGTTATGTAGCCAGACAGAATCGATCGAGTGAAATAAGTAATCCAGATACAAATTTGGAGTTTACCAATTAGGAGCGGGTAGAATTAAAACTGCTCCTCTTATCTGGTTTTTATTAACTAAAACTTAGTACAAAACTATAATGTTTAATTTGCTCCATAGAGGACGTGCCAGGAACAAAAACAAACAACTCGGACAGAACATAAATCACTGTTAGGATTGATTTAATATTTTATATGAACTTAGTATAATTTTAAGAGAGTAAGAGAATATAATAGAAGTAAAATTTCTGCCATAGAGTCATATCAAACATTAAATCGATCCTACCAATCACACCAAGAAACAGAAATGTATGAACTGACGTAACATATAAAGAAAAAACAACAGAACGGCTCTTGTGTCTACCATTTTTCTGTTCTGATAATTCTCAGTATATTATTTGCCCATAACAGAAATATTTATTTCTTTTATCAAAACAACCACTAATTATATCCTCCCAAAATTAACAAAAAGAACTGATATAGGAAACAAATAAATAAAAGAGATAACTAAGCGGTACATACATTGAAAATGAGATTCTTGTTGGAAGACTCAAAGGCGAGACCACCACGGAAATGGATGCACCACACGAGCACCAACACCGCCGACACCACAGCAAGCACGTGGGACACGTATGTGAACGGGGCTGCCTTTACGCCTAATCCACCCATCGCGTCTCAGCTCTCCTTCGCTCCGCTTCAGCTCTTTCTCTCCTGATTTTACTTGGTGGAAGAGATAGGAATCGGATTGGGTTAGATCAGTAAAAAACGAAAGTGAAACTGACAAGGCTACCGAGGACTTTGGAGTTATAAATGACAAAGCAAAAAGCATGGATATCGTGCGATTATTTTTTCCACAGCGTGTCCTCTCCAGCGCCGCACCATGTGCAGTGAAAATTTAGGCGTTCGATGGTCTCAACAGGTTTAATCGGACGGTTCATAATTTCTCTGAGAATGGTCTAGAATCTAGATAGGGATTGATATTATCCAGTTTCCTCCTGTCTTGTAGAGATACGTCTCCCCGAAGCAGTCAACAGGCCCACAAAAACTAAAAGGACAATGAGCTGCTCTGGGCGTCTATCCGACTGTCAGGCTGTCCCGCTATAAATTGAAAAGGGACCCGCTAAACATTAGTTTGGTTTGTCCTTGGTTCACATTTAATGTGTGCAACGAGCGTTATAAAGTTGGTAGGAGTCCGGCGACGACTTGTGCGCAAGTAGAATCTGACAAGGTTAGCGAGGACCTAGGAGTAATAAAAGACGAAGCATGGATGTCGTGAGAAATTTCAAGTATACTCCTCAAAAACAAAAACAAAAAAGTCCATATTAAAAGGTATTTATTCCCCAAAATTAATAATATTATATTTATCATTCTAAATTTTAAAAACTCTAAAATTATATATTTTATTATTTTTCTATCAAACTCATTTTAAATTTATAGAGTATCCAATTTATCTTTTATTAAAAACTAAAAATATGTACTTTGTTTAAAAAAATATTTGTCTTCTAAATTAATCGGTTTGCAAGAATTCATTACTCTTATAATGTGATAAATATGATATTATAAACTTTAGAATGAGAAATACGCAATTTTAATATTTTTGATGGGTAGACATGAAATTCCCCCTTATTTTTCAACACCGTGTCCTGTCCAGCGCCGCATCATGTGCAGTGCAAATCTAGGCGTTCGATGGTCTCAACATTGTGACATCACAATCGACAGGTTTAATCGGACGGTTCATAATTTCTCTGAGAATAGGGATTGGATAACAGGGTCTCCTATCCAGTTCCATCTGTATTGTAGCGATACGTGGCCCCGATGCTGGTCACATGCGTGGGACCTACTAACAACTTAATCCTCTGCCACAATTGAATTTAGCCAATTTCTATTTGACACGTGGCTGTTATCTTTCATTTCATTAATAAATATTAAATAAATAACTTTTCAAAGTAATTAATTAATGAGAATTTTTTCTCTTTTCTTTGCCTTTTCACCTTCCACTTCAAAATTAATTAAAAAATAATTTTACTGTTTCTTCCTCCCTGTATTTCTCAACGGTGAGAAAAAAAATTACATGGAGCAAACGAATATCTGATACTCTTTGTATTACTTTACCATGAAATTGCTCTTTGTAATTACTTTTTCTATGAGAATCGTCAATAATCTGATACTCTCAACACACCAACGCCAACTAATATTGACCATATGTATTTGAAACTTTGAGGCGTTTGGGCTATTGGTCTATAAGTCTTCTCTCTTTCGTACCAGTGCTGACTGTACCAGTTCGGTACAGATCCGTTTGTGTCATTTCCTCCATTTTTTTTACCAGTCTCCTTGTGTCACTATATATGGTCCATTTCTGATTTCACTCCATCTTCGGAACTTTACCAGCACCAGTTCGGTATCGTCTATTACAGCCCGACTTTCTTGTCAGTGTACCACTTTACCCTGCCCCAGTCTCGTACTAATTCGGTATCGCTTTCCTCTATACCAGTCTCGCTAGTTTTATGCTGGACAATCCCACTTCAGTTCGGTCTCACTTCCCTTCTATTGAATTTAACACTAGTACAAAATACCAGTAAATGCCATAATCCCTTTAAAAACCTTTTTACCCTGATATATTGGTTTTACATTGAAACATCAAAGTATTACATAGATTGATATAGTTCATTAAATAAGGAAAAAGTGAAAAACTAAAATAGCTTCATTTCCATATCTGCTTAGATTTCAGAACTAAATTATCTAAATTATAATATCATAGAAATGTTAAATAACTCCTCACACATAAAAACAAGCAAAAAAAGAGAGTAAGAAAACACGGTCTCTTCTTTCTGAATAAGCTTGCAATGAAACTATAAAAAAAACTAAAACATTTGAAGCACTAAAACATATAAATTGCCTTTGAACATCTTCACAACTGCATGCCTATGAATTGGCCCTACACGGATATTGTGCAATATCTTTATCCAAATTGGGCAGCACGGTACCCTAAAAAATATAAATTATTTATATGAGTCTGTTTTATGATGGTTAAATATAAACTTAGCATATACATAAAGATTTTGAGTTAACCTGCAGTAACTGAGTATAAGAACTCATAGATTGGTTCATGCTAACAGCTACTTGAAACTGATTTTGGACATAATTAGGAGCAAGCTGCATCATTTCTGGTGGAGGTTGGAATATTAACTCTGAAGGATTTTGCGCAATCATATTATTTTGTTGGGACTTGTGAAGTCGCATCATTTCTGGTGCCTATAAAAATACAACTCCTCAATTATATAAATGTTTCTTTAAAGTTACATATCATTTAAGATATGTAAATATTTAATCTAGTAACATTTGAAAACAACTTACTTGTGTCGTCAAGACTGGAAGAGTTAGCATAGGATTCATTTGCATACACTCATCTTGTGCATGTATCTCTTGACTTTCAGCCTTCTTCTTCTTCTTTGTAATCTTTGTTCCTTTTTTGAGTGAACATTTTTCTTGATTTTTGGCTTTCTTTTTCTCTCTTGTCTTTGAATTCCCCTCTAATGAACTTTGATATCTTCGACGGCCACGTTCATTCTCTTTCCTCTTGATTTCGATAGGAACTGCCAGTGAGCTAGATTGTTCCACAGATTTTGCAATTTCCATGAAAACTGGAGGAGTTTTTGTAGTCTTCACCAATTGTGATTGCTTTAAGTTTTTTTCTCAATTCCTTCGAAAGTGTATATGAGTTCTCCATAGCAAATTTAAATGTTTCTTCATGTTCTGCGGCTAAAGTTGCAATTTTAACCATCCTACTGCACAAAGTACTGTAGCGCCATCGGAGTTCTAAACTCGGATCACTTTGATTTATCTCCCTATTTTGGTCATTTACATTTCCAATGTTTGCATCTTTTGTCCATCTCTTCATTATATATTTGTCGGGGATAAACTTAATATGATTACAATCTAGAACCTTTAGTGCATGAGAGCATAAAATGCGCACAAATTTGTACCTTTTGCAACTGCATCTTACTTCAATACCTACTTGATCAAAAGTCACCTTATGAGATCGATTGGTTACACATGTACCCATATCATACTCATCCATGGTATCAATTTGACTAATCTTATAAGCATCGCAATCAAGAAACTCCTTGTGCTCTTTTTCAAACATCTTGTAAACTTCATTAGTGTACACCTCTGACGCTTGTTTCAACATTCGAGATGATGCACAAGTTACTGGCCTTGTCTGAGAGGTAATGAAATCAGCATAATATTCCTCATACCAGCAATCGGCAAGCAACCGATCATAGTGCTAAAAAAACCTCACGAGATTGTACTGGTTATTCAAATACCTCTTCAAACCCACATTAATTGACTCACTTCTTTGTGTACTCATCATGTCTGCATAGAATGTATTTCGACCATACACTAAAGCCCACTTTTCTTTTTTCCCAAATAAATCCTTTAACCACTTGTTCTCAACCAAATTATATTTCTCAAGCATGGTATCCCATGCCTTTACAAAATCTTCTTCCACCTCATGATCGTAAATGCAAGAGCTAAAGTCAGAGGTGAAGCTCCGCGTAGCAGAAAATACATTATGCATATTAGTGCAAGCATTTTGATAGATATGCCAAATGCAAAGACGATGGTGTGTACTCGGGAGAACCCTTGCTATTGCCTTTGCCATTGCAGCACATTGGTTGGTTAAAATAGTTTTCGGATGCACTCCTGACATGACCTTTAAGAAATATTCAAACAACCATTCAAAAGATTCTGTTGTTTCATCATAAAGAATCGCTACAGCAACCATTCACTGTGTTGCTTAGTATGTTGTAAGTATCAATTTTGTATAAATTCAAATTTACATAGTATACATTTGACAAAAAAAATCATACAAAGTTCGCACTTGAATTTCTACATAGCATACTGTTATCTCATGAACTATGATATATCTAACAATAGTCTTAATAGATCTTATTATAAACAAAAAAATCAATGTCCATTGTAAATTATTATTAAACAAATCCATGTCTGTTGTAAATCTTACTTTCGATATTACATGATTTACTTTCATTAAATATAAAACAAATCAATAAAATTTACCTCAACTGATTTACATCTTCCAATATGTATTCTGGCAATTCGTTGAGTATATTTGATGGGCTTTTGCTTGAAGTTCCAATTTGTTGAATAATATGCGGAGAATTCACATCAATGTATAAATTCAAGTCCAAAACTTTTTCTGATGCCATCTAAATGATTTAAATAATTTGCACGTTAGACTTGTCTCTCAAATTACTAACGAGTTAGATCTCAAGAAGCTTTGGTTAGTTGTCAAAGTTGCAACAGTTGCAACTAAGTACCAATAACCTTATTGGTAAAATACCAACAAAAATTTCTAACTACACAGCATTAACTAATTTTGAGGTGGATAACAAAGGACAAATTGATATATTGATTTCACCCAACTTAATAACCTAATCTTATTTTATGCATGGTAAAAATGCCTAAGTACTGGTACTCTCACCGTTGAGAGGTACAGAGAGGAAGAAATAGTAAAGTTATTTTTTTAATTAGTTTTGAAATGGAAGGTGA
This sequence comes from Carex parvula, assembly GCA_025461045.1. Taxonomy (NCBI): domain Eukaryota; kingdom Viridiplantae; phylum Streptophyta; class Magnoliopsida; order Poales; family Cyperaceae; genus Carex; species Carex parvula. The sequence goes on along the minus strand of JAJGRW010003870.1, from coordinate 45,240 downwards.
AAAGGCAAAGGAAAGAGAAAAGATTCTCATTAATTTATTAGTTTGGAAAGTAATTTATTTAATCCTCATTGATGGGATGAAAGATAGCAGCCACGTGGCAATCAGAAATTGGCTAAATTCAATAGTGGGCAGGATTTTCTTGCCCATAGGTGGGCAGAGAATTCGGTTCCCTAAAAAGGATAATGAGCTGCTTAGAGCGTCCCGACACTTCTATTATTATCCAAAGTTAATTACAAATTAATAAATATACCCAGAACGGCTGGGTATTTCGAAAAATGTCCAAATCGGCTAGAATCTGACCGGTCTCTTTCCTTTTTCTTCCTCCTCTCCAATAAACCGGTCAGAATCTGGCCATTTTTTTTAGAGACACTATGAAGGACAAGATAATGAAATATAACATTGAAATTCAAATTTTTTGTTAGATTACTTCTTTTGATGTATAATTAGTATATTTATACTAAAATACGCTAAATTACTTGAAATTATGTTGAATTACACTATATTACATTAAATTACACTAAATTACACTAATTTCGCTAATTATAATGAAATACGGTAAATTACGCTAAACTACGCAAAATTCCAAAAATAGTAAAAATTGATATTCTACAAGTTCATTATATAACTAATTTACTAAGCTACTTAGATTGAATAATAGAAATGAAAATCTTAATCAGAAACTTCAACTCAAGTTTTGAGGTTTTTCCCTTTGTTTTTTGGCAATTCTGAACTTTAACACTGAAAATTCTGAATGTTTTAGACTAATTTACTGACGCATGCGTATTTTCGCAAGCTTTCTAAAAAGTGGTCATTTGCTAAAATCGGACACTCGAGCGCCGTTTTATGGCCGTTTGAAGTTTTTCGTCGTCGTTTTTCGCCTTCTCAGTAAAGATATCATTCATATTCATATGTAATTTACCGTATTTTAACATAATTTAACATAATTTAGTGTAATTTAATGTAATATAGTGTAATTCAACATAATTTTAAGTAATTTAGCGTATTTTAGTATAAATATGCTAATTATACATCAAAAGAAGTAATCTAACAAATAATTTAAATAAAAAATTTGAATTTTCAGTGTTATATTTCATTATCTTGCTCTTCATAGTGTCTTTAAAATAAAAAAAAAAAAAAAAAACCAGCCAGAATCTGACCAGTTTCTCGGAGAGGAAAAAAAAGAAAATAATATTAATGGAAAGGGACCCGCTAAAAATAAATTTAAAAGAGTGATATCATTTTCGGAAAATATTACCAAATATTATAAACAAATAATATTATTGTCAAATATTGTGAACAATTGCAACTGACAATATCATTGTTAAAGGTTTAAAAATGAAGATACCAATTTTTTTTCCGATTGAGGATTTATGAAAGAACTTGACAAATATTCATTTTAAATCACCCAAACCTTTTAATAATGATCCCAAGTAAGAATTTCATCAGGATTTATTCAAATATCCCAACCACGTCATTTTTTAATAAATCTAAAACATAGAGCAAAGCTATGGTGTGACGTGCTCATCAAGAGGGTTTGGTGAGCACAACTCCAAAAGTATATTGGATCGGCTTCAAATGACAAATCCAAACCGTTGAAAATCATGTACTTTATAAGTGATGCATGTACATGCAAAATTTTGGAAGTTCCGAATTTATTTGCTATAAGGTCAAGCGGTCAAAGAAATGATGAAAAATGAATATATAAAACAATTTATAAAATAACTTATAGAAGATTCATTTCTTTGACCGCTTTGACCTTATAGCAAATGAATTCAAAACTTTCAAAATTTTGCATTTACATGCATCACTTATGAAATTTATGGATTTCAACGGTTTAAATTCGTCGTTTGAAACCGATCCGATATACTTTTGAAGTTGTGCTCACCAAACTCTTTTGGTGAGCACATCACACCCTAGCTTTGCTCCTAAAACATATATAAACTTTAAATGTACATAAATTAATAGTTTACATTTATTAGACATAGAATTTCCATATGACACAAAAGAGTTTGATAAATTAATCTAAACAAAATTTGTCAAAAACAAATCATTGCCTTCAGATCCTGATATGAACAGTTGTTTATTGATAATTTAGGCAGATGTTTCGTAAATTATTGGAATAAGATAATAGAAAGAAACGCTTTACGAAAAGCGCGTCTACTTTCCTTTGAGTTGATAGTCTCATACAGAAAAAACTTTAAGCAGATTCAGTCCGTCCATTTTAAAAATTTATTTTGTAGAACGACAGGAGCATTACGTACTTCTATTAACCTAGCAGTTTTGATTTCATAGAGCGCACAGATTATAGAATCAAAACAAACACTGCATATGATTTATACATGCATCAAAACTGTTCTGTTAAAATCTTTATCCCAAGTACCTCACTGATCGTGATGTACTTCAAAATCGCTATATGGATATGAGAGTTAGCTAAAAGACTAAAAAAAGTGTGTCGTAGGTGAGCAACAAAATCATACCGGGGAGAGATGGTTCGAGCATTCAAGATCTCACCATAAAAGGGACAGGTGACCAATGGTAAATTGGTAATAAGGCTGCTATTTTCACAATCTACTAAATGATCCTTCTAGAATCGAATGGATGATTTCTAAAAATACTGTTGTTAAAATTTTCAACATTCGAGATATTAGATTGTTCTTTTAATTACCTGGAATAGACGATAGAAGTTTTTAATCCAGATGGTTTTACAATAAAAGGGGATTTAGTTAGTCCGACTTCATGAACACAACAGTCCTGAAATATCTACAGAAAAGTTTCCTGACAAAAATATTTCAGGATGGCAAAATCTGTATGTCAACGAACCTAATTAGTTGCATATCCAGGAATCAAATTACAGTGCCAGGTATGATTTAAATTTTCTTCAAACCTAAAGAAGACATTTATTTACTTGTGATATGACATTCACTATAAATTGCCTGTAGAATGTAGGAACAAACTGTGACATTTAGGAATTCGATGGTTCCTTTTTCTACCTACTACCCAATATGGACTGAGAAAGGAAAGAGTAGCAAATTTACATTTAAACATTGCGAAAATGACCTTCTTCTCTGGATCTTTTCCCAAGACTGGTACTAATACACGGGCTATCTTTCCTTCTCCACACCAGCTTGCTTTGCTTCTCTTTCCCATTTCTAGTAAATGAAAGATTCTGCACCATAATTGTAGATTTTATAACAAAACATAAAAAGAATTAGAGCAAACAAAAAAAATTAATTAATCAAACTATTTATGCGAACAAGCTCAGTCCATTACCTGTCTTGCTCTTTTGTCAACAGGAGTCCAAGAAGGGTTTAGTGGTGCAGAGGTCTTTCTTTTCCCAGTAGTTGGAATTGGAGTCTGTTGCAACTCAAAATCCTTCCACTTTGGCCTAAGTGGATTTATTGCATCCTTACCTTTTCCAGGGTACCGGTATTTTTCAATTCTTTTGGCAGCTTCCTTACTACCTTGGTACCTATAACTATCAATGATTGAAGGGCTTCGAGTCTTACAATGTGACTCCTTGCTCGAACTGTTGCTAGAACTCGAACTTCTCTTCTGACCACCTCCTCCCCCCAAAAACTCAAATTTCCAATCTGGACACTGCTTCGAACTTATTCCTGGGTATTTTATTTCTTGATCATCAGCTCGTAACACATTTCTCTGAACACCAAATGAGCTGGTGCCATCTTTCACGCATTTCATATTCTGGGAAACCCAGTTACTCATACTTTCATCTTCCATCTGAGATGAGGTTGGAAATGTACGAAAACTGTAATCGCTGAATTCAGGTCCTTTTGTGGGAAGAGAGCTCTTTACAGGCGGCTTACTTCTCGACTCTGGCCTCGGTGAAAAGCTCGAGATTTCTGACATGAATGCTTGCTCCTGATCAAACACATTCCTAGGATGTGCCATTATTTCAGTGAAAGCGAGATCTAGCAACTGAGCCTGGCCAGCTTCAACCTCATCACAGTTACTAGGTGCACAAGAGATGATTCCCTTCTTTCTCCCCACAAATTCATCAATCATTGTGCTTAAACTCTTCTTCGGTTGATTGTCAACATGAGGCTCCATAATATCGCCTTGAAATTGCTCAAATGGTTTAGAAAAGAATGTATCATCCATGGGTACATCAACAATTTCATTTGCAAACCTTTTCCTTTTAGGTGGTAACTGCAACAATGAACTATTAATATCTGACTCAACCGACGAGCAATCGGTCATGACAGATTTTGATTCCCCCATCTCACCATATCTGCACAAAGCACTGAACAAAGCAATGCTCTCATCTGGCACCAAGTATTTACCAACAGCTTGGATTCTACGCTCATTGGACCATTGAAGGAAATCAATTAGGGCTCCACCGGTCGACAGAATAGCATGGGCCGAGAGTGGGTTAATGGATGGAAATTTTGTCAGGAAATATTCAGCTAGTGTTTCAGATTCGGGCATGGGTGGGTATAGACCCCGGGTTGGGCCTGTAAATTTGGTGATGCATGTCAAGATGATTTCATCAGTTGACTCAGGGTTGTAAGAACAGAGGAGTTGTAGGTTAATATCCAGGTTAGCAGTGGCCGAGTATAGAGTGTCAGATTGACCCATTATGACACCAAGAAGGTTAGCCTCTCCCTCAAATATCTGAAAAAAACAGTCAATTAAAATGATTCAGAAAAAAGAATAAAGATAAACTGGAGTTCAAGCAGAAGAAATTCTATTGTACAGGAGTAATTCTGCTCCTTGAGGAATCAATCCAGGTAGAAGCATTTTCCTTTGTACAAAGTGCAAAAGTAAACAGAAAATTATATGCTGACCGCTTTTTGGAAACCCACAAAAACACCAAACCCCCCTAAAGATGTCGTCTGCTTCTTGAAACGACAGTTGGATCCAGTTTCCCAACCTTGAAAAATTATATGCTGTATTGACAATGAGCAGATACATAAACAATATTTTACCATGATACAGCTGCTGAAAGAATAACTAAGAGATATCAGGACATTGGTTGCAATATTCTCCATGAACATCTGAATGCAAGAAGCGCCATCTGTCATGTTTCTGCTAATGTTCCCAAATGCGGCAGTTTCATACCACACAAGACAGACTCCAGCTGAGAAAATTAGATCCAGAGGTAGATTAATATCCCTTTCCACAACATGTGCACCTTCTTTCTCCAAGGCTAGGATCTTCTGGTAAGAGCTCCTTCGTGACACAAGCATGGGTTTGTTCAAACACTGGGTGTTCACAACAACCACAGCACCGGGGAAAGGGCGCTTGGTGGATCCTGGAGTTCTGGAGCTTATAAAAGAAGGAATGTTTACGGCTGGATTGGGATTAGCAGGTTCAAAAGATGAAGAGTTGCTCTTTTCTTTTGTGGGGAGAAGATTTTGCAAGTAAATTTCTGTTTCTTCGCTCGATGTATTGTTTGGATCATGAAATAGATTTCTGGCCTTCATCTGTAAAAAAAATCACTATTACAGATTCAACCTATGATTATTGTGATTAATTCATTTCTAAAAAAAAGATTATTGTGATTAATAAAAAAACTACAATTGTTCCAGAAATAGCGTGTAATAAAATGATTTCTGATGAGTAACAGACAGAGAGGGAGAGTGGTCAGACTTGGCAGCCGCTGCCAGGGTTTTTTAGAGAGAGGGAGTTACCAGTGGCTCTTTCAATATATCAGGCTTTGTTGGCTCCTTTGGCACAGTAAATAAAGGTGTTGGCTCTATCAGCACAGCAGCTGGTTTAGTTGGCTCTTTGGACATAGCAATCTTCTCCATTGATATACAACTCTCTTTTCTTGAATTGCCATCAACAGTACCTTCTCTTGCCACACCTCTTCTTGAACCCAAGAAGAAATTTAGATCACTATTTTGTGATATAGATTCAAACAACATCGAGGACTTTCCTGAACTGGTAGCTGGTACCGCTTCCTTGCTTTTGTTACCACTGTTCTCTTGTTTCTGCAGTTGTGCTTTCTCTTCCTTGGTCCATGAAACATGCCTTGGATGGTCATGACTATTCTCTTGTTTCTGCACTTGTGCTTTCTCTTCCTTGGTCCATGAAACATGCCTTGGATGGTCATGACTATTCTCTTGTTTCTGCAATTGTGCCTTCTCTTCCTTGGTCCATGAAACATGCCTTGAATAGTCATGACTATTTTCCGTGCTAGAGACACCAAAATGAGTCTCACTGAGCACCTCCTTGCAATGCTGAGAGCTCACTTTTCCCTGAGACCCCTCCAACAAATCAATAATATCAACCATAGCCCCTTCTTCAGGAAAAATTTCCTGCTCAGTCGTTAAGGTAATAGCATTCACATCTTCCACCATGGTTTTGTACCTAGAACAGATCTCACGCTCACACGTCCCTTGTATCAATAGGTGCCAATCCAAGTATATCCCATCAGAAGCCGGAAAAGAGTGGGGCTCCATGGAACATAGCAGCTCTTGAACAAATGCGCAGGGTGGTTTGTTTAATTTGTCATCTGAAAGAACAGGTGTTGGCAAAGATTGGAAGGTTTCATCCACCAAAGCCAGCTCAGAGCTAACTATGGATTCATAAAATTCCATTGCCTGATTTTTGTGATCTGTGAGCAACACTTCACTTGTATCTAATTCTGTTGGTTTCAAATCAGAAAAGATTTTTGAATTGTTATCAGAAGTGAAATCCATCATTTCCACTTTCGGTAAAAGAACCGCACAAGGTAAATCAGAGTGAGTTCCATCAGGGTTAAGCAGGTAAACTGCAGAATGCTTGTCAACTAGGATTTTATCATTGAGGCATATAAGATCCATTTCCAACACAGAGTTGAGAGGCAGAATTCCAGGCTCATCACAGGGCTCATATTCAGGTTCTTTGCAAATATATGATAAAGTATCCAAGTTGGGCGAAGGTAATAGCTCTTTCAGACTGAGGGCCAGCTCCTGCTCATGGTCCCCACTGCACAGTTCCATAACTGAGAGGAGCGAATTGTAGGTTTCAGTTTTGGCAATAGGTTTTTCATAGTCCTGATCCCAATCAACATCTCTGAGCTCAAATTGAGGCACTTTGGGAATGTAATTAAGTGCCACATCTGTGTAGGAATTGCCATTCTTGGAATAAGATTCCACGTGATCAATCTCAAAAGGGACCTTTTCGACTTTATATAAGGATTCCAACAGCTCTTCTTTGTATGGTATTGCTATTTTAACATCCAGCTCAATGATATCCTACAATCAGTTAAATGAAAGTATATTGATGACTGACGCAAATTGCAGAAGACATCAGATAGAGAAATGTAACCAAAATAAAAACTAGATTCTGATTCAATTAAGGAATAAATCATGAATTTGAGTAAATACAGGTGAAAGGTTTATTCCATCAACTAGTCCTCAGCAGTTAGAACCATAGTGAAGAAATTTGCATTGATAATTTTCTGTATTCTAACTAGGATGACCTAAGGCCGTGTGAAAAATCACAAGAATATTACTTTAATTGCTTGAAGCATTTCCATCATACAATTAGAGAATGCATCTAACCAACTTAACTGTAGACATTGTACTTATGCCTGACTTAATATATTACGTACAATTACAATTTTACTCAAAATAAGTATCTAGCTAACTAAAAGATACAAATCACTAATATGACTTGTATTAGTCCACATATGTAGTGTTTTAACAAGCCAGTATTGAAATCAATCAACTGCATAAAATCAGGCTACATAAATCACGCTACAGTTCAATTTACGAGTAAAGGAGAACTTAGCAAAAGAACATGGCATGAAATGTAGACTTACCAAAGGGACTTTAGTCTTGGGAACTCCAAAGCACAGCTCCAAACAATCCTCCTCTTTGCAGAATCTGACAACCTCACTCTGAAAAATCACCAACCCCAAATCACATCTACCAGAGTTGATAATCCCTTATCAATTAATTTTATCCTCAATCCATCATTGTATTTCAAGAGGAATCAGTTTACCTGAGGTATATCCAACTCAGCAATTTCAAAATGAAGCTTCTTCTCCAATTGCCACTCCTAAAATAAGCAAAATATCAGGAAAGCATGAATTAACATCAGACAATAACAGTTATCATCCTAATGATTATTGATTTAAGACTAATAGTTATACTCACATTTGGAATTTTAAATAGGGAAGCGTCTTCTCTAAATCCAGCATCCTTGCTCTCACCATAAAGGAAATCAGCTAATTCCTAGACGAAATATGAACCTTCAGATAATCAGATTATTATATCAGGGAGTCCGAATTAAAGTAAATTAATTATAATCAGTTATTCATGATATATCTACCTTCTCTGAGAGAGCATTCTGATCTGCTACTTCAACTTGGCAAAACTGTGGAATTAAATCAGAAAAGAGATAAGAGAGTGCTTTATCAATCGAAAGTTCACCAAAGTCAGATTCTAGTCTAATTTCATCACAGGCAACGAATCTCGGGTTTACAAAATCTCGCTCAGGATCTGGATCGAATAGATCGGGAGCAGGAAGGTAAAGCGGAGTAAAGAGAGACTTCGCTAAGGTTTGGTCCTTAGATTTGAAGAAAAAATTATCCGTGCCGAGAAATCGAGTTCGCATTCTCTAATCAACAGCTATTTCTCTTCGTGTTGTCCAATTGAAGCTACAACTGGCGTTTGGAGAGGGAGACGAGAAGTCTCAGAAGTGGAATGTGCTGTCCAAATTTCAAAATGGAGGGAGATGAGTTTATATAACAAGGGAAGAACCGAATTCATATCACCTAAGGTGACTCAAATTTGAGTTTAAATCCTTACCGTCCGATCTGCTTTGGCACGAATAGTAAAGAACCCCGTGCATTCCACCTCGGACCGGATTGGCCCCCATTCTGATCGGACAGTCCGGCTCAAAACTCAAAATTTAAGTTACCTCCGAGAATTTGGATTTGGGAAGAAGCGGCGCAACGAAACTTGTTTTATTTACAAACGGCCAAGTACGGCCCAAGTCCAGTGAATAATCTGGCCCAAAATTTCTCATCCAAGTGATCTGGCATGAGGCGGTCATTGTCTTACAGTTACTTTTCAATCATTCGGAAAATTAGAAATGATAAAGCATGGACTTCTTTTATGGCAATTCGCGTTTGTGTTGTGAAGAAAATTAGTTACGCCGTCATCTGTACTGTCATGATATGTAACGGGTGTGATCACATAATATGACTCATGTGTTACATGATACATTTCTCTTTGATTGAAAATGACTCATCATGCAAATAGATCGGATCGCATCACATTATGTGACATGTTACGTGATTATTTTTTTCCAACATTATTTCTATATTTTAATTTATTTTGCATTAGATTATTATCTTATGATAACTTTTTCTATAAACTAACTTAAAACTTAAAAAAAAAAAAATTAAACCATAACATCACGTCATGTAAAATAAAAAATAATCACCTCTCATGATCAAGTCACAACGCATTAATTACACCATGACACGCTTTTTCTTCACTGTGTTTGTGCTCAAGACTAGTTTACTGCAAAATCTTCCCATCAACATCTTTTTCTTATTTCCCCTCTTTTCAACTCCCTCAGCCTATGACCTATCCTACTACGAGATAAATTAGAAATAATATCAATTTATTGTATATAGAGGGCCGCTAAATATTTGCTCACTAAAAAAAAATACAAGTTTAAACTCGGTCAAAAATATACAAGTGTTTATGATCTATCATCTAATAGCAGAGGTGTATTTCATGAAAGGAGATGAATTAGGAAGTAGATTGGGTCATCACAAATAAAACTCAAGACTCAATGTCAGATGTCTTTCCAGTGAAGCCCTTTTTAGGGCTGAATGCAATTTACTTGTTCACAGTGAGAGATTAGAATACTTACTTATTTTGTGTCACTGTCACATTATGTCCCAATTGGACTTGGTACTAATAATCTCAATTCAAATATCAAATGATAAATTCGAATTGTTGAACTAGTTGTTCTATATAACGAACAAGACTAGCTTGCCACAAACTTGAAAGTTTAGAATTTGCTGTTCCTTGTACAAAATCAAGAGAGGAAATTAAAGGCACTGATTATTTACGGAAAAACTTCCCCTCAATAATCCTGTTATGTTCAAAGAGATTTTACAGTTTCTGACATGGACAAGCACAATAATTCGTGTCTGTCGTTTGGAATTTGGATTCAAGTTGCTCATGCCAGAGTACAATTGAGACAAAAAATGAGCCAAAAAATAGGCCTTATATCTATCATCATCAATAATTGTTTCGACTAAAATAATTATTACAATCTCGCAGCGATCTTTGCAGCATTATCCAATTTAACAGGTCATACGAACATCGAATGGTGCCACACGAGACCTCAGATCTCGGAAACTTTACTTCTTAGAAGTCTTTTAGTTATTATACACTAAACCAGTATATAATTATTCATGACAAGGAGAAGGGAAAGCATCTTACACAACATTTCAATTATTTCTTTTCTTCCTTTTTCTCTTCCTTTTTCTCCTCTTGCTTCTCCTCTTTCTTTTCTTCCTTCTTTTCTTCCTTTTTCTCCTCTTTCTTTTCCTCTTTCTTCTCTTCTTTTTTCTCCTCCTTGGCTGGACCAACCGACACAATGTCGATCTTGCCAACTTTCTTGAGCTTCTTTGCAATTGCCACTGTATCCATGTTTCCTACCACAATCAACTTTTGTTCGTTCAGATCAGCAGCTATTGAATCTACACCTGCAAGATATTTAAGAAATAGCAAACCCAATTAGTTCTTATACATATCAAAGTTTGCACAGAATATAATTAAAAATCTTCTTTTACTTCCACATGCAGGGCTTCAAACCATGTTCTAACACTATAATAAAGAAGATAATTGAGGCATTTCATTGAAAAAAAAAAAGTGTCTTCAAAGTAAATCTACATATTCAGCGTTTCAGGTTTAGTGCTGGACCGTTGGTTAAACTGGACAACACTGCCCAAACAATAAATTAAGAATCAGTTAAAGGTTCTGAAGTATGTTTAAAATTGCAGTGAATTTCTTTTCTTTTCTTTTTTCTATTGAATTATGTTTAAAATTCATGTTTGGTATGAATGGTTGATCTGGTGATGAGCACAGTGGAACCAACATGCATGCACAGCTCTAGGATCAGCATGGCCCCTTTTCTATCTAAGAAAGTAATTATTGCTTTCTTACATGTACAAGCTTTTGTATATTTGTTTATTTTTCATTCGCAATCATGTATAGTAGGAAGTTAAACAAGATACATAAAGTCCAGAAACCAGATCCTCTGTGACTGGAACAGCAAAACAACCATCTTTGAAAACTGGTAGTCTCTGACAATGCAGCTAAGAAACTAAGAATAGCAAAAAAAGAAGGCTTATACATGAACAAACAGCCGAGAACCAACTTGTCAGAGGGTCCGACTAAGAATTATTTCACAGTGCTGGGCACAGAGGATCCGGAATCCTTGCATTTTCTAAGGCCCCTCTCCAGCTCTACTTTCATTTTTATTATGTGGAATCAGAAATCTTGAACTTAACTCCTACATGGAAATTTCAAATTTTTGGATTTCTGGGAGTGTGAGTGTCCACTTCAGCTGCTAAAAAGTAGGATTAGAAATAGGGACTTATCCTGTCTAACCACTTGAAAAAAATAATAATAATTGCCAAAATTTCAAATGCAACTTCACTATACTTTGTCGTATAAGAAATTTTTCTCCCATCTTTCAAACCCAGTCGTTTTCATGGCACAATTTCAGCCATCACTAATCAGATCAACAACTGAAGACTGAATTATAAACAAACAAAAAAAACATAACCCACTGTTGACAATGCTCTTGCCATCCTAAAATAAAGAACTAATTGGATTTGGGATAATAACAGATAAATTGGAAATTTGCAATCCCCAAAAAATACTCCTTCAGTTGATTATTAGACATTCAATTTCATGGTGCTACACCCAGCTGTTTCCTGTTTAAATTAGAGAGAATGGTATCAAACTTCTATGATTTTGGGATAAGCTAGGTATTTTTTTTTTTTTGAAGAAAATAACCTTACAGGGAATTAAAATTTCAATTTGAAAAAGATAGAACAAGCAAGTGTTAATACTTAAATGAAAAACGTAGTATTTATATGAGTTATGGTTTTTAATATAAAAAAAAATAACAACACTTTACTTTCAAATAAGACATCTTTCGTCTTATGATCAACACTGTAACGAAAAAGAAATGAAAAAATTTACCATAAATCTCAGCTACTGCCTCTATTGCTTTCTTCTTCGTCTTCTCATCGCTCATGGATAGAACTTTGAGAACTACTTTTTGCTGTTCAAGCAGAAATTTCATAGAATCATAGAATCCAAACGAAAAAGAATTAAGAGATTGCAATAAATTAGTCGCATCATAAAATATTATAGCTTACCTGCGCCATCTCAGAACAAGAGCTCGGTGGAACGTGTATTGTAAAGTCGAATTTGTTTTTGTTTTTCGTAATTTTGATTCCAAAATGCACAAATAAAAAGACTGAAAAGCTAAGCTTTTCTGAGGTTGGCTTGGCCGAGAAAGAGGTCGGTGCCTTTTGGGGGGCCTTACTATAAATGCTTTATGCTTTACCTTTTTGTGTTATTCGTTTTTTTCGATTTGTCCTTATAATGTTCTAGTAAAATATTGTAATGTAAAGGCATCCTGACAAGTTGATTTGATTACTGCTTTGTCAGTTGAAAGGGTTCACACTAGCTCTCTTCTCGTGGGAAATCTTTTATTGGCAGTAATTAATAGAAGAAATCTTTTATTGGCAGTAATTAATAGAAAATAAGAGAGACAAACAGTAATAGTACATTAATATTTATATTGATAGTAAGATCGGTAGAATTGCTACTGATTTTAATTTTTTTTTTTAATCTAATGTATGATGGAGAGAATTCTTATATTTAATTTAGAAAAGTTTTTCAAAAAATAAATGAAATGTTTTTGATATATCTAAATTTTAAGGTACTTTATTTATTTTAAAAAAAAACTGGTTTAGATCGGTAAAATTTCTACCGATCCAAACTTTTATATTTTTAAGATCGGTAGAATGCTACCGATCTTACTACCAATATAAATATTATTGTACTCTTAATGTTTGTCTCTATTCTTTCTATTAAATACTACTAATAAAAAAATTCCCTTCTCGTGCGTCCGCATCCGTTCTGTCACATTTTCACATTTTAACAAACCCTCTGGGCCTGTTCGGTTAGAGTGGAAAAAATGTGTCGTGCCGTGACTAATACGCCGTGACTTTAGTCACGTGCCGTGCCGTGCCGTAATTAAAATTACGAGGGGTGGTTACGACACACGAGTCACGCCGTAATCAAATCGTGCGTGACTGGTCACGTTAGTCACGTTTGATCGCATTTAACGTTATTTAAATATGTTTATTGAGAATTTTTTTGAAAAGTTTTCAAAAAATATATGAAACGATTCTTTAAAATGTAAAATGAAGAATTAATGTTGAAAAAAAAAATTTATCCTAAAAATATTTTTTTTTTGTCCAGAATTTAGAATTATTATTTAGAAAAATAATTCAAAAAAATTTAAAAATGTGGTAAAAGTGTCATGAAAACATGTTAGTGTATAAGAAGACAATTATATAATAAGCCCTAGCCTACGGGCATTTCATGGCATTCAAATAAACCAGTGTTCAATGCCGTGAAATGTTAAAACATAAATATAAAGGAAGCTAAGTTACTAATTAAAGAGCGTGCCTTCAATTTGGTGATGTTAAGCGGGTGCAATCCATCTGCTTGCTTTAATGCTAAAAGGAATTGTAGTGCTAGTAATCTCAACTCTGATTGTTCATAGGGAACCGTATTCTTCATAATTCTCCATATCCGGGTTACCCGTATAGAATGGTTGGCAAAGAAAAATAGTTATCGATTAAGGACTGGAGCCTCTGAAAGCAATTTTTTGACCGAAAAAAGCAATTCCAAAAAATAAAAATAAAAATAAAAACAAATAAAGTGAAACAAAAAATAAAATAAAAAGAGAAGCTAGATCCGCGAGTTACGATGTCGATCCATCAGATTCATGTAGATCGTCTCATACGGAAATTTGAAAATCTAGTAAAAAACGAAGCCCAGAGGTTGACCCAGGCCCATTAATGGCGGCCGAGAAATCATATACAGAGGTTGTGAAGTAGCCTGCTAAGGTATGGCGCAGTGTAATCTCGACAAACACTGTTGAATCCAAAGCAAAGGTGATCAAACGTCACCTAGAGGAATTGCGTAATAGATCGACTGCAATCAACCATGTGTGCTTGCGATGTGGTGATTTAGGGCATCGAGCGTGAGAATGTCGCAACGCACAACTGTGCTTCATCTGCAAGAAGTTCGAGCACAAAGCTATTGTGTGTAGAACTTCCTCTACAGCGTACCCATACACTCATCTCAAAACTTCTCCATCTCCAGTAGAGGAGCCAGTGACCAATCCAGTTCCGCTTCCTCCCCAAATCTCTGATCCTCTCCCAAATCCAGATCCACCTCCTTCAGATCTTAATCCACCTCCTCTGGACACCACAAATCCAAAAATGGATCAATTCTGAGCGTCTTATAGTAACAATACACGAATGTAAGCGATCAACACAGCCCGTTCCTCCCTGGCATTGTTCCGGGCCCCTGTTCAGATCTTCACCTCGTCTCTCACCGTTGAAGCTACCGAGCGAGATTTCAAGTAGAGTTTTATTAGATGATGTAGCCGGATGGGGACCTGCACAGGTGGAACGCACTCTACATTGCCTGTTTGACCAATACAAGTGGCGTGTGGCTGTGTATGACGAGTTCTGATATCTGATCAAGGCACCATCCATGGCGTGGAACAACGGATTGCTGATTAAATTGTTGATGAAATCAAAATAGTTAATAGAAAAAAAAAAAAAAAACGGACATAGAATTGATTTAATAGTTTAGAAGAAATTTAATTACCACCTTTCATTTTAAAAAACAACCACAATGTTAATATCCTACAATGACCGTGACTCCTTTTTTATTAACAATTCTAAAAATAAATTCTAAAAAAAGAAATAAAAACCTGAACTTATTTTATATTTCAAATAACATTTCCACATAAATTATCAACAAATCTAGTACAAATCAGAGAATTAAAAAAAAAAAAAAAAAACAGCCTACAAGCGGGTTGGGTCATGTGGGCATTATTTTCTATTATTTTGTAAAGGGATCAAACTCGATCGAATCAACAATTAAAATATAAGGTTACAAATCATCAGGGGTTAGAATTTTATATTTATATTTTATATAAAATATATGTATATCAATATTTAGACCAGATACATCAATTGTAGGTATATTAGCTTTCATTATAGATTTGCTAATTAAGTTTGATCTCAACATGTAGTTATTTTAACACATGAAAATATGAAATTCCATATACAAAGGCTTACATTATTTTTTTCAAATGATAAAATAATAAAAAGTAAACGTAGGCGCGTAAATAGGCCAAAAAATTGTGGATTCGTATCTGACTCATTTACTCACATGTTGCTTTTAAACAGAGCAAGTTGAGTCGGGTCGAGAATTATTAACACCACTAGTTGTAATTAATTTGTACTGTTAAATTTTGTATCCTTCCATTTTCTATACAATGAAGAGTAAAAATTTTGTCCTCCATCTCTTCGTCATCTAAACGTCCCCCTCACTAAATGTCTAACTACTTTGAAATTAAATTAATTATTGCTCCCGGTTCGATCCCCTCTTAGAAAGAAAATAAAAGGAAATTTCAACACATCTCAAAACCCTATATCTCCAAATTCCCCGTTCTTCTCCTCTACTGCTCGCCACTCCTCACCTCCGACTGTCCATGCTGACGGTTGCGATGGCGCTGGAGACCCGCTCGTCTCGCTCATCCGCCGCTACTCTCCACCACCGACCCGTGACGAGGTTCTCTCCGCCGCTCTCGGCTCTCTTCCCTCTAACGGGTACAAGGAATCTGACCTCGAACCTGACAACTACAGATATAACAAAAAGAAGCCTCCTTCGGCCTCCCAAGTGCCTAAGAAAAAGCAGCACCAGTCGGATAGAGGAGGCAAGAGCGAGAGTACTCTGATTAAGAGTCAGACAGAGGTAACTCTGACAGTGCTCTGTGATCAGAGTCAAAATGATGATGAATTACGTAGGGTTTTGACTTATGTTTTGCATATTATCTCACACTTATGTTTAATTAATTAGATAAAAAGGCTACTGTCACCATTCTTTATGATTTATTGCAGGAAACATGTTTTGGGATTATTTCACACCAAATAGAGCAAGAATCAGGTCAATCGGATAAGCGACGCTCTCGACTAAATCTCTTTTACGGCCCGTATTGACTGATACGGACCTAGCCGAATACGAACCAGGAGATAGCGCGATATGCATTAAACCCTTCAGCGACATGGTCTCAATACGGACCGTACCAGCCAGTACGGTCCGTAACCAAGGCGCCCTTCAGAGAATAACTACTACAGCTGTATCCAGATAAGGTTTCTTGGCCTCCACTCATCTCCAGACGTCCCCTCACTCCTATATAAGCACCCTGGACAGAAGAAGAAGACATCTTTGTAATTTTGGTTAGATTTGATTAAGTGAGAAAGAGATGAGTGATTGTAACCATACCGTTCTACGGCTAAGTTATTTTCTTAGGGGCTAGACAGTAAACCTCGTTACTCATGATGCTTTGATATATATATATATATATATGAGGAGGGATCCACTTACAACAAATTTGAGTTACAACAAAGTTACAACATTCATTTTTTTCATTTTCAAAGTCCAAATCGTCGATCCAAACCGTTCAACATGATCATCTAAATAAAATGTACTTGCAGATCAAATTTTATATTTTTTTGAATTTTTTTACTATTTATTAAGATGGGTACAAAATTCAATGGTCTAAGTATGGCTATTTTTTGTAAAATACTTAATAAATAGTAAAAAAATTCAAAAAAATGTAAAATTTGATCTGCAAGTACATTTTATTGTGGAGATCATGTTGAACGGTTGGATCGACGATTTGGACTTTGAAAATGAAAAAAATGAATGTTGTAACTTTGTTGTAACTCAAATTTGTTGTAAGTGGATCCCTCCTATATATATATATATATATATATATATTCTGTTAATTATGATTTCTTGTTGTTTGATTGAAATGCTTTTGTGATTTATTATCCCTTCATATGATATCGATGATCTAGTTTAATCCGTTAGGATAGTGACAGTGCTTTAATGGTAAGAGAAACTATGATGGACGAGTCAGCCTCGTTGAGAGTCATTAGATTTATGTGAAGAAAATCTTAGCGGGGAAACCATAAATCGGAACAACAAAACGCGAACCAAGTTCTGTCATTTGCGTAAGATAAATGGCAGCGTCCTATGTAGTAACTTGTGTATTTTAAGGATCTGTCATTTGCGTAAGATAACTCACAGTGTCCTATGTAGTATCTCAATGGAAGTCCCGTCATTTGCGTAAGATAACTGCAATGTCCTATGTAGTATCTTCCATAAACAACAACAGGAAATCAGACCCGACAGAATTAGAATATCAAAAAGGATTGAGTAGCAATGATGTGCTGAAGCCCTAGAAATTCTCATCTCTATCTTTATTTTAATTACTTTTAATTATTGCCAAATTTACAGTGATCACAACTTCAACTCTCAAATTTTCAGATTTTGTTTAGCCTTTCGAAAGATTGTGATTTGATCGCTCAAGACTCTGAACCAATATTCTCTATGGATCAACCTCGATTATACTACTCGACAGGATTGTGCGCTTGCGAACCAAACCGATAGCATTTATGAGTTTATAAATTTTAACAGATAACATCACTCACTTTTGAGTGATCACTCTGCCAGTGAGGTCAAACCTGTATAAGGATGAGGACGACAAGGAACAATTGCAGGAGATAACTGAGCTGGAGCGAGAGATGATCCTAGCTGAGAGGAACTAGCTTAATTGAAGAAGATAACAGTGTTCCCCTCGCCGTCACTGTATGACTAAAAATGTGACCTAGTCATAGGAACTAGAGCATCAACTTTAATTCAATTATTTCATATTTTATAAATTTTTTCGGATATTAGATTTCAACTCTCTTCTTGTTATCATTTATTTCAGATATTATTTTATAATTTCTTTTAAATTTTTAGATGTTATACATCTTTCAATGAAGCTTAGACAGTTGTCAGTGGTTTTAATTTGATATTTATTTAGTAATTACAATATGTTTTGTTGATAATCAAAATTCTGACGTCTATATTATAATAAATTTACTTGATATATGAAATATTTACACTTGTATGACGATGTATAAATACTTACAATATTTGATATTAATACTTTCAGACATTATCCAGTGCTATATGAAAAAAAATTAAAATTTCATAAAATTTGTTAGGTACACTTATATGACGAGATATAAATACTTATAATATTAATATTTATACTTTTAGACATCATCCAATATCATATAGAAAAAAAAATTAAATTTTGATAAAATCTATTAGGTACAAACACTTGACACATGAATTATTTACACTTACATTATGAGGTATAAATACTTGCTCGACGAGGAATGAGTACTTGCACGACGAGGTATGAATACTTGTTTGACAATATATGAATACTTTTATGATGAGGTATGAATACTTGCACGACGAGATACGAATACTTGCTGGACGAGGTATGAATACTTGCACGACGAGATATGAATACTTGTTGAACGAGGTATGAATACTTGCTCGACTAGGTATGAATACTTGCTTAATGATATATGAATATTTGCTCGACGAGGTATGAATACTTACGCGACATAGAACCAGAAAGTACATCATGGATACTTGACATTTTAGAGAAGAATAATTGACATAAATATTCACACTTTATTTTGTAAGTATGAATACTCGACATTTAGAGAAGAATACTTGACATTTTAGAGATGAATACTTGACGAGGTATGAAAAGTTGCACAACGAGGTATGAATACTTGAACGGCGGAGCACCCAAAAGTACTTCATCATGGATCTCATTTGAAAGAGAAAATTACGTAGAAAACGTTCGTGGTTTTAGATTCGCAAAATTCCTCACATATCGTCAGAAAATTTGACGAGATTAAACGGAGAAAAAAACCTAGTTCTAAAAATGTGTAAAAGATGAGTGTATGATTAGAGAGAAAAGAAAATTGATATCCAGTTTTTTTTTTAAAATACTTAATGTGTTAGGTATGAATACTTAATATATTATATAATAATACTTGCGCGCATAAGTATTCATACATGCGTGCGCCAGTTGTATTTTTTTTCAAATATAAGTGGTCATCCAAGTAGTTAGTGGTCCTCCTAGGTAGTTAGTGGTCCCGTTGTACTTCGCACATCAGTTAGCCAGCGGGACATTTAGGGGACAGAATGGAGGGGACTGTTAGTCGCTCCCTAAAATGAATTCAAATTTTTCGATTGTATTACATTTGTCATTTGAAGTGTAATAAATAAAGAAGTTATGATCACAATGAATTACCAAAAATCACAATAATTGCATCCCTCTTCTTAAAAATTTGGTGTAACTATTGACTGGTTCTTAGCATCCAATAAACTGTTGCATGCAAATAGCTTAGTATCCAAAATGTTGAAGCACGAAATGGTTTTTCTATTTAAAAAAAAAATAACGGTTAAGATCTTCATAAACAGAATTATGGTTAGAGAGGCCATACCTACTTTTTAGGGAAACCTCCTGTCTACCAAAAAAATGGAGATTTGTCTAGTCTAGTACCACTCTTCTGCCGGAAATTCAAAGAGGTATATTTTATTTTTGGACAAATTTCTAATGTACCCATGCAATTTTTTAAAATAGTCAATTTATGTATAAAATCATCATAAGATCCAATATCCTCACAAAAAATTAACTTTCTTCCTTCTACCTCTTTGTTTATTTTAACTTTTATTTTAATTATTTTTAAAATTAAATTGATATCCATTAGTCTCTAGTAGTAGGGTTAATAAGAAACCAAAGAGTTTTTGAAGGGTACATAGAAAATTAATTCTAGTAGTGGGTTAATTTTCTATGTATCCTTTAAAAACTCTTTGGTTTCTTATTTACCCTTTAAGTTTTCAATATATCTTATTTAATCTCGAACTCTCACAAACCTTTCTTATTTGTCACTTGTGTTGTTTGGATTAAAATCAGACAATGAACAATTTGTTATTCCTGACTATGACCCTCTATCTCCAGCTATCTACTCTAATGGCTTCTCATTCAATTATCTTTCAACTTCTAATATCAAAGTACTTCTCCTCTATTTCCCTAAGTCGTTATCTAAATCTTTCAAAGCGGACAATAAGAACAGTCAGATCAAGACTCCATTCGACCCAAACAAATTTGATACCGGGTACCGAATCCTAGTGGCTTTTGGAGTACTCCGATAAGCTCTAACTGAACAGATTCATTGGATTGTCCAGATTTGATTTGATGGCATCCCTGGACTAGAATAATATGCACATGGTCTAGGTACTGAGGCTTAAACCTGGAATAGATTCTGTGTACTATTTGTGTAGGGCCTACGGGCTTTTGAAGCAAAAAAAAAAAAAAAAACTTTGATTACAACAAAAGAAATTTGAGTTGTAACGTAAAATCTGTCACCTTCTAACTTGTCGAATTTGCCCGTAGCCATGGTAATTCTAATTTCTTATTTCATTTGTCGTTTAAATCTAGCTAATTTGAATGCCATGTTTGGAGTTCCCGAATAAATTGATTAGCACACAAGTGCTCAGATGAATTGAAATTTCAAATAAGTTTTATCTGGTTAGGGAGACAAGACCGCTTTGAATGATTTAGTTAAATAATTAGAAAACACCAAATGAGAAGTCCTTTGATATTAGAAGTTGAAAGAGAATTGAACGAGAAGCCATTAGAGTACTGAGTACATAGTCTTGGACTAATTGTTAAATGACTGAGTTGTTAAATTTGGAAAGGAACATAGTTGGAGAAGAAAGGGCATAGTTGGAAATAACAAATTGTTCATTGTCGGATTTTAATTCAAACAACTCAAGCGACAAATAAGAAAGGTTTGTAAGAGTTAGAGGTTAAATAAGATATATTGAAAACTTGAAGGGTAAATAAGAAACCAAAGAGTTTTTAAAGAGTACATAGAAAATTAATTCTAGTAGTAAATAGAGATGTTCATTAATTCTTTTTGTTTCTTCATTCCCTTATCACCCTCCCCTCCCTCTTTCTCTCCTTCTCTCTGACATTCAAACTCTACCTTGAGTCACACAACGACTTTCTAATATTAAAAGGTTGGTTGTGGAGACAAACACATCAATACCTTATTCGATACTAAATAAATCTATTTGACAAGCGAGTTAGTTCTTCTTTCTTGTATGCTGCCCCTTTTGAAGCTGCACTATGATGCGGGCCCTGATGAAAAATGTTTCGGTGTAGCAAGATCTCTCCTTCAAAATCAAAGGCCTCAGGGCATTTCTAGATTATTTCTAAAGTTTTGATCTCCATATAGAATTTCTCTGACACATTGCCTCATACTTTTCCTTGAGCGCAACATTATTTGTTGTTCGATTTACTAGTTATAACTTTGTCAACTGATCAAGCAATCATGTAATCGAGAACCAAATCTCACAGATAACATAAATACCCTACAACCCAATCATGCACAATTCGCCACATAATGAATAGAACAACCACAACAAGCACGATCAAGCTAGTAAATACAAAGGTATTTTTATTATTATTATATGAGAGAAGGAAATTCGGTTGCCATCTGTATATTCAAAAAAGAATTTAGCCAAAAAAATTCTAATTTTAGGATATATACCTGCAATTAAATATGAATTCTGCCACTTCCTCTTAAGTTTCTAATAAAAATTTTAGCCCCAATTTTATCATTACCTTGAGAAATTGTGAAATTGGTTACCGTAAAGTTTGACAACTATTAGGAGACATCAATTTACCCTTTACATTCTTATCCTAATCACAGTATACAGGCTAAAGAGGTGTGCAGTGTGTTTCAAAATAATATTATAAAAAACACACCTCTATTATGTTTATTTTTCTTTTAGAATGTGCTTTGCCTCATATTATTGTACTCAATCCAGTACATGAGACGATATGGATTTCCGTTAGACATCAGGCTAAGAGATTCATACTGACAGTCTCAACATTCGTACAAATCAAGCACATACAAATCTTAATACGAATCGAACGACTCTGATCAAACAATTCGGTATGATACCCGTTGGGCCGCCATTCCATAGTTTCATTCAGGAGCAGCTGAGCAGAGACGCAATCTAGGGGCACAACCACGGGTCCGTATCCCCTAAAGTAACCCAACTTTTGGGTTTTTGATCGGAACCATCCAGTTCGATTCTGTCGCTCGAGATTGTCTCAGGATTCGAATCCGTCATCGAGATGTGTGCACTCCACTTCGGAATGGATAGTCTTAGATCTGAATCGGACGGTTCCGGTTTAAAACTCAAAAATTGAGTTACTTCACTGGATCTGAATTCCACAACCACAGGCTTGATGTATCTGAGCTACATAACTTTTGTTTAAATCTTGGAAAACACTTAAACTGGATCTATGGCCCAGATATGATCCGAAGAAGATTAATTACTTAAATTGGGCTAAGAAGGGCTTTGATGTCAGGCTTACCTCTTCATTCTTGAATCTACATCATAAATTTGAATGATAATTATATTGTGAAACCGTGAAGTTTACTCTTAAAAATGTAGTCCTAGTTTCTAATATGAAGGGTTGCAAACGGATCAGTTATTATTAGTCTGTGTTCGGATTTGTATTTGAATTTTCGCAGATTCGGATACATATATAAATATATCGATATAAATATGAATATGATTTATGTCGATGCTTCGGATACTGGATACATATATAAATATATTGATATAAATATAATTTATGTTGATGCTGATATTGATATTATTTGTATCAGTATGGATATCTGGTTGTTTAATTTAGAATCATTATGTTTAGTGAGAAGAATTTTCTTATATTTTTTTATTAAAGATATGGTTATATTGGTAATTATTTTTGTCTATTACATGTATATATCTGTTATGATATAACAAGTTTAACGTGAGAATTTTTTTTGTTCACCATAATGATTGAATATCTATATTTTATGTTAGTTTTATTTTCTAATGAGAAAATTAACTTGTTGTATAACATGTTAATTTTATTACAATATATACATTAGAAATTCAAATTATATCTGTATCCGTATTCATATTCATATCTATTTAATATTCATGCTTGTTCGTATCTGTTTAATATTCAATTTATATCTGAAAATAAAAATGAATACGAATATAATTTTACCAATATTCGCTTCGTATTCAATCCGTTTGCAACCCTTCTAACATCAGGAATAAGGTTGAATAGTGGGAATAAAGCGAGTTAATAAACAACGAATGTCAACTTTATTCAGAGAAAGGTATCAATAAATAGGGTAGAACTAGGGTGCTGTTGAGTTCACCAAGCTCTTGGTGAACTCAAGTCTAAAATCCATCGGATCGGCTTCAAACGGCGAATCCGAACAGTTGAAACCCGTCTACCTTATGAGTGATGGGTCTACATGCAAAAATTTTATATTTTGAAATTAATTTTGCATAGAGTCAAGTAGTCAAAAAACGTCAAAAAAATGAATGTATTAAAATTAATTTATTAACCTTCTAATTTTGACCGCTTAACTTTATCCTAAATTAATTCGAAAGTATAAATTTTTACATGTAGACACATCACTCGTAAGATAAGCGGGTTTCAACGGTTCGAATTCGTCGTTTGAAGCCGATCTGATGGGTTTTAGACTTGAGTTCACCAAAGAGCTTGGTGAACTTAAGAACACCCTAGTTCTACCCCAATAAATATGTCCATAAGTTAACATACCATACCTCAATCACTCCTGCTATACAGTGGTGCGTGCGATATGCGCCAGCACAGTCGATCACTTCCGAAAATTTTAAGACAGCTTAATGCCTAATGGCCCTTGCATCACCATTTGACCGGATCATCACATGCGGCATTAAAAAACACATACTAACAGATGAATATTAGGTAGCTTTGTGCGGTTTGAAAACAAATTTGACCGGGAAATTGGGATGTCGCAATTTTCTACGACAATACAATATAACAATAAATGATCAAAAGAATAATTGACAAAAAAAAAATCGGCACCCGATTTGAGACGGGTCAGGAAATGGCACCGAGTGAGATAAAAATATTAGAATAGGATGGAATGTAATTTTAAAATATTTCCGACTACAAGTAAATTAATATAATTCTTTTTTTTTAAAAGTGATAGTGTAAGAAATATATTTTTTTTAATTTTTTTTTTATCTAGAGTGGACAAGTACCTCCTCCGAATTCCACTTAGCCTTTCCCTTATTTAAATATTAAATTTTTATGCTGACTCTGGACATAATTTATAAAATTGTAATATACAAGTAATTGTGAGAACTCTGGTTGTTGGCAGTTGGCAGTTGGCACGTCTCGCTAACAAGGACAGTCACAGAGGGGAGGAAGATGGGAGAGGGAAGGTACGAATAAAAATATTACATTTATATCCATCACTTATAATTTTATAAGTACAATTGATAGGTCCACGTGTCAATAGCTCTCAATAAAATTAAATTTGGTCCATAAATAACTTGGAATTCAGACCTCGTCAAAAACCAATCCAAGGTAGAGTAAAATAGAACCCTTAATATGATCGCGCCCAAAAAGCAACTCGGAGCTTGGACCCCTTCGCGGGGCAGCCCGATACCAAAAAAAACAACTCGGAGCTCGGACCCCTTCGCGGGCCAGCCCGAGACCAAAAAGCAACTCGGACCTCGGACCCCCTCGCGGGGCCAGCCTGAGACCAAAAGCAACTCGGACCTCGGACCCCCTCGCGGGGCCAGCCCGAGACCAAACAAAACGAGGCCCACAATCCAGCTGCCTGGCGGCCTGGCTAGAACCAAGCTGGGCCTCGTCCCATCAATTTGGAACAAATCTGGCCCGCGAAGTTGAGTTGGGCCCTACTCATAAAGCCCAGTCCAATTTCGACTTCGCGTCACCACCCATTATGCGAGTGTCACCGCCAATTATGCGGGCATTACTGCTCCTATGCGAACTCCCTAACCGTTTTGAAAAGACATCCTAACGGTTCAGGGCCCCCTATTTAAGGCAGGGAATTCCCGGTAACATGGGTCGCATTTTTTCCGTAACACAGGATATTGTAGAGGTTATAGCACTAATACTCTCAAACTTTCACCGTTCTTCTTAATCCCGGCCCGTCAACTCGAGACGGGACGAGCCCCTTCCTTTAACTCCTCACCCGTACGGCCTACTCCCCCGGAATAGAACGTATCAACAATATTTTAGGATTCTTTATGAAACTAAATTATAAGAGTGATGCTAATAATGCTTCATTATTACGGATTGTGTACTGTGGATTTTTATTTTTATTTTTAAATTTCAAATAGTTGATTTAAAACGTTAAACATGATTTTTTATAAAAAAAATATACTTAGAGATCAAATTTTACATTTTTTAAATTTGTTTACGTCTTTTTCGATAGGTAAAAATATGTGCTTTCGGATGGTACATAATTTTTAGATCAAGTATTCAAGTGATTTAATTGCCATTATTTATTTGAAAATCTCAACTTTATTTTTCTGACTCCCACCTTCCTTGTTGCACCGTGTATTATCAATAAAAGCAACAGAGGATCAGCAATTCACATTTATTATACATGCCTGTTCGGCAACTCCACTGTTGCCGTGGGAAAAAAAAATTGACTCTTGAGTGAATTTTTTTTTCCCACAGCAACAGTAAAATTTAGTTCAACTTTTTTCCTGGAAACAAATACGCTGTATGCAGAGTTTTTTTTTTTTTAGGAGACTGTATTTAGAGTTTAAACTGCAAAGCAGGCGCCCAGCCACTTCTGTTTTATGACTTTTATCCTTTGACAAATTCAGGAGAGGTTGAAACTGCAAAGCATCAAAAGAACCCAACCCCTTCTGTTTTATGACTTTTATCCTTTGACAAATTCAAGAGAGGTTGCGACGTCAATTATTAGGCCCGATGAAATGGATTTACAATTGAATGAAAATAAAATAAAACCCAAAAAATAACTAATAAAGAGACATGGCAGCGAGCCAGCGACCAAGTAAACCCCTCCTCCCGCTTCGACAAAATTAATGAAATAAATAACTTTAAAGTCTTCTCTAAATATCTTCATGCTGAGAGGCGAGGGCTCCACCTGATCTAAGTCGCAATCACCTTTGCTTTCGTTCTTTGCCCTTTAAAGTTAAACAAAACCCCTTGATTGATATGAGAAGTTGAGCAGAAAGAAAAGGAGATGGAGTTGAGGTGGAAGAATATAAAGAAGGCATGCGAGAGCTATTCGCAAACTACGAGCATCATTTTTCTCTTCTTTGTTGCTCTCCTCGTCGGTGCATTTGTATATGTTCAATGGATCTCCTATCCGGTAAGTTAAATATGTCTTAACTCTTAAGATTAATTACTGCATAACATCTGTTATGTTTGATCCAAATTGCTATTTGGGCCCATTGGGCTTTGTATCTTTATTATGTTGCATATATACAGACTCTTTGTATGAGAAAGAATTAAGTCTAATAGAAATCAGTTTGAGTTGTCTCTGTGTCTCTTGCTCTCTTCCTCTTCTAAAACCCTAGAATAACTAACAAATTGGTATCAGAGCCATCTCGCTGCCGGCAGTTCGATCGGCGGTTCCAGGGTTCAGATCAGTGTCCGCTGCCGCTAGGGTTTTCAGTTTCGCTTCTCCAGTCAGATCCATTTCGCATCATATCTGTGAGCCGCGATTTGCTTTCGGTGCACCGCGCGAGGGATTTCTTGAGCCGCGATTTTCTTCTTTTGGTCGTGGACCGCGCCAAGCAGTAGACCGCGACCAAGTTTGGAGATTTATGTGTGAGCCGCGTATACACCCGTATTCAATTTTCTGGTTATTGTCCGAAACTAAACTTTGTGGTTATTGTCAAGTTTGACTTTAGCACTTTAGTCAATTTGATTGTTGTCCGAATCAACTTCAGCAACTTCAATTTTTATTGATTGTTGATTTGAATTTCAAATTTGAATTTGTGGTGTTTCGGTGGTTGAGTAATTTTGATAATTTGGAAAATTGGTGAATTGGGTGTTTGAGAAATCGAATGGCTATGTCTGCGAAGTATGATATCGAGAAGTATGATGGGAAGACGAGTTTTGCATTATGGCAAGTGCGTATGGCGGCAATTTTGTCGAGCCAAGGCGTTAAGGATGCCATTTTTGGTCGAGAAAATTTGATTGATGCGTTGACGGATAGCAAGTGGAGAAATATGGATGATAAGGCACTCTCCATTATCCAATTGTGTTTGAGCAATTCGACATTGCAAGAGGTTCTATCGGAGAAAACCGCTAAGGGTTTGTGGGAGAAATTAGAGAATATTTACATGAAGAAGTCTCTCACCAATCGGTTGCGATTGAAGTTGCGCCTCTACACCCTTCGCATGGTTGAAGGTACATCAATTTCCGATCATATTTCGGAGTTTGCATCTATTTTGAATGACTTAGATAAGATTGATGTTAAGGTGGAGGATGAGGACCAAGCCCTTTTGTTATTGTGCTCATTACCCGCATCATACAAGGCCTTTAGAGACATGTTGATTTATAGTAGAGACAAGATTTCCCTTGAGGATGTTAAGAGCAATTTGCAAGCCAAGTTGCACATTGATAGTGAAATGACCAATAGTGAGAAAGGGAGTCAAGGTGTTGGTTTGGTTGTTGATCGAGGTAGGTCATGGGACCGAAACTCGAAAGTTACAAGGACCCGTTCACAGTCTAGGCACAAGAATTTGGCGTGTAACTATTGTAAGAAGAAGGGACACATTAAGGCCGATTGTTTCAAGCTGAAAAATAAACAAAAGGCGGATACTAAAGGTTCTTCTTCGGAGGAGGCCAATGTGGCCGAGTGTGACACGGTTGATACTCTTTGTGTGGTAGACACTAATGTTGATGACATGCATTGTTGGGTGATGGATACGGGTGCTTCGCAACACATGACTCCGAATAGAGATTGGTTTGAGACTTATGAGCCTATGGATGGTAAGGTTCTCATGGGAAACAATAACATGTGTAAGGTTGCCGGAATTGGTTCGGTGACAATTAAGTTCCATGATGGAAAGGTTCGAAGATTGACGGGTGTGAGGCATATACCTGATTTGTCGAAGAATTTGATCTCTTTGGGGTCTCTTGAGGAAAAGGGGTGCAAGTTCCAAAGTGAAGGTGGAGTTCTTAGGGTTTCTAAAGGGGCTCTCACAATCATGAAGGCAAAAAGAATTGGAACTCTTTATTTCCTACAAGGTTCCACGGTCACGGGCTCAGCCGCCATTGCTCGTTCGGGTACTATCTCGGATGCGGATGCTACAAAGTTGTGGCATATGAGATTGGGGCATATGAGCGAGCGAGGAATGACCATTTTGAGCAAGAGAGGCTTGTTGTGTGGCCAATGCACGGGCAACTTGGAGTTTTGTGAGCATTGTGTATTTGGCAAGCATAAGAGGTTAAGCTTCTCCACGGCCATTCATTCGACCAAGGGAACATTGGACTACATCCACTCGGATCTTTGGGGACCTTCTCGCGAGCCATCTAAAGGTAATGGTTCTCGTTACATGCTTACTTTCATTGATGATTTCTCAAGGAAGGTTTGGGTTTATTTCTTGAAAGAGAAAAGCGATGTGTTTCGCACCTTCAAAGAATGGAAATCACTTTTGGAGAACCAAACGGGAAGGAAAGTTAAGAGGTTAAGAACCGATAATGGTTTGGAGTTTTGCAACCGTGAGTTTGATAACTTTTGTAAGGCCGAAGGGATTGTTCGGCACAAAACGGTGGTCTACACTCCTCAACAAAATGGTGTTGCAGAAAGGATGAATAGGACACTACTTGAGAGGTCTAGGAGCATGCTTTCAAATGCGGGTTTGGGTAAGGAGTTTTGGGCGGAAGCCATTAACACGGCTTGCCATTTGGTGAATCGATCTCCTACCACTTCAATTGAGTTGAAGACACCCGAAGAAGTGTGGTCGGGTAAGCCGGCCAATTATTCGAATTTGAGGGTGTTTGGTTGTCCCGCTTATGCACATGTGAATGAAGGAAAGTTGGAGCCTAGATCGAAGAAGTGTGTTTTTGTTGGGTATCCCGCAAATGTGAAGGGGTATAAGTTGTGGTGTCCCGAATCATCAAAGTTCCTTATCTCGAGAGATGTCATTTTCAATGAGTCGGCAATGTTGAAGGCAAATGATGTTGCATCCGAGCCGACTATTAAGGAGAATGAGACAGTTGAGAATAAGGTGGAGTTTGAGGTGCCGGTCCAAGAAGGTGATGATTTGATCTCACATGATGATGTCAATTTGGAGGAAGGCCAAGAAGAGGCACAACCATATGCATTGGCAAGGGACCGAGTTAGAAGAGAAATTCGACCACCTACAAGGTATGGTTACTCCGACTTTGCTTATTGTTTGGCAATTGCAGAGGATGTGGAGTATTGTGAGCCATCTTCCTACAAGGAAGCCATTTCTTCTAAGGATGCGGCCAATTGGGTTGCCGCTATGAATGAAGAGTTACAATCCTTGCAACAAAATGAGACTTGGTCTCTTGTGAAGCCTCCTAGTGGTAAGAGGATTGTGGGTTGCAAGTGGGTGTTTAAGAGGAAGATTGATGGCTCAAATCCCGCGGATTTTCGATACAAGGCAAGACTTGTGGCTAAAGGGTATAGTCAAGTCCAAGGTGTGGACTTCAATGATGTGTTCTCTCCCGTGGTTAAGCATACCTCCATTCGAGTTTTGCTCTCTTTAGTGGCAATGAAGGATTTGGAGTTGGAGCAAATGGATGTGAAAACTGCCTTCTTGCATGGTGATTTGGAAGAGCAAATTTACATGAGTCAACCGGAGGGTTTTGAGGTTGCGGGAAAGAAGGACCGTGTGTGTCTTTTGAAGAAGTCCCTTTATGGCCTTAAGCAATCACCGCGGCAATGGTATAAGAAGTTTGACTCATTCATGGTGAGTATTAATTTCCATCGTTCCAATTATGATAGTTGTGTCTATTTCAAGAAGTTGGATGGTGGAGATTTCATTTACTTGTTGCTCTATGTGGATGACATGTTAATTGCATCCTCAAACTTGAAAGAAGTTAGGAGATTGAAAGAGCAACTAAGTTCGGCATTTGAGATGAAAGATTTAGGGGCCGCCAAAAGAATTCTCGGGATGGAGATCACAAGGGATAGGTCCAAAAGGAAGTTGTTTCTTTCACAAAAGAGTTTTGCCGAGAAAGTGTTACGCCGTTTTGGCATGGAGAAAGCGAAGGTTGTTTCAACACCTCTTGCGGCGCATTTCAAGCTTTCGGCCGCTTTAAGCCCAAAATCTGATGATGAGAAGAAATTTATGGAAAAGATTCCATATTCGAGTGCAGTCGGGAGTCTCATGTACTTGATGGTGTGTACTCGACCCGACATTGCTCAAGCTGTTAGTGTGGTAAGTAGATATCTCTCTTGTCCGGGAAAAGGGCATTGGGAAGCGGTGAAGTGGATCTTCCGCTATTTGAGAGGTACTATTGATGCTCGTTTGGAGTTTGGTAATGGCAAGACACTAACGGGTTTTGTGGATGCAGATTTTGCGGGTGATTTAGATAAGAGGCGTTCTTTGACGGGTTATGTTTTTACCCTTGGAGATTGTGCAATTAGTTGGAAGTCTACACTTCAAGCCACTGTTGCACTCTCAAGTACCGAGGCCGAATACATGGCAATTACCGAGGCTATTAAGGAGGCTATTTGGCTTAAGGCATTTGTTAGTGAGATGTCTTCTTTCGATGGTCCTATTACGGTGTTTTGTGATAACCAAAGCGCGATTCATTTGACCAAGGACCGCATGTACCATGAGAAGACGAAGCACATTGATATTCGGTACCATTTTGTTCGAGATGTGATCTCGGAAGGCAAGGTTGCCGTGAAGAAGATTGGTACCGAGTCGAATCCGGCCGATATGCTCACAAAGTCTCTTCCAATTGCAAAGTTCAAGCTTTGTTCAAGTTTGGTGTCGGTTTGTTTCTAGCTAGTATGAGCTAGTTTTGTTCCTAGCATGTTGCTAGTTTATCTTTATGTTTACCTTTGTTTAGGTTATGTTTGCTTTATGCATTTGCTTTATGTTTTAGTTTGTTTTAGATGCAATTTGGTTCAAGGTGGAGATTGTTATGTTTGATCCAAATTGCTATTTGGGCCCATTGGGCTTTGTATCTTTATTATGTTGCATATATACAGACTCTTTGTATGAGAAAGAATTAAGTCTAATAGAAATCAGTTTGAGTTGTCTCTGTGTCTCTTGCTCTCTTCCTCTTCTAAAACCCTAGAATAACTAACAACATCTCCAATTAATTCGCCCCAAAATTGATGGAAAAATATGTTGATCTCTTGAAGGAAATGGAAGAGATTAATAATTTGCAAGCTTTTCTTTAATTTTCCCTGCGAAAATTTCAAAATTCTACTGCGAATATCATCAAACTCATTAGATCATGCTCTGTGCGGGAACCTACTTATAATAGAATTGTATATAATTAATTGATTACGCCGCTGAAAAAGTGGAAACACTTTCTATTATAACTGTGTAAGGTATCGTGTAGAATTAGCTCATTATTGGGACTTGGGTGAATAAAAAAATTAGTATATAGAATAGTAGAGGACAGCTAAGCAGTTCATTTAATGTGCCTCGCTCTAGACACCTTCACCAGTCGTTCCGCTCTCGTGAGTCGTGACTACACATCAAAAGTTTGGTGTGTGTTTGACGCCTTTTTGGTATAGTTCTGATTCTGACTTCTGACTTCGCCAACACCAATCCCCATGATGCTTAGTTCAAGTTAGAAATCATTATCTTAAGTTGTCAAATTAGATTAAAAATTTGCATAGTAATTTTTTTTCCGAATGGTGGTGTACTATTCTTGAGATGACCTAAAACAAGCAACTTAGAATAGAACTAGGGTGCTCTTAAGCTTATCAAATCTTTTGGTAAGCTAACTTCAAAGTCTATATTTAAATCATTGAAATTGATCTATTTCACAAGTAATGTGTTTACATATCAAATTTATAGATTTTTAAATTAATTCGGTATAAAGTCAAGCGGTAAAAAAATAATAAAAAATGAACGCAATAAAATTATAAATATTTTTTTTACCATTTGACTTTATATTAAATTAAGTTCAAAATAAATTTGATATGTAAACGCATAATCATGAAGTATTCATTATTTGAAGTGTAACATCATTTTGGTAGCATGTGTACGCTCGCTATTTAAGCATGAAACATGGGTTCAAATCTCATTGTGGACCTCCCTTTTATCACATTATGCAAAATATTGATTATAAATTTTATGTCTAACAAAAATATGCTCGTTGATTATTGAATTATTCACATAATTATTGCATAAATAATAGTTATACAAGTTCACTAGTTCGACAAGCTAAATCATAATGTCAACGCTTAAGTATTATCAGGGGCGGAGCCAGACTTTCAGACTATGGGGGTCAAACGTGAATGGGGGTCAAGCATATAAAATTTTTCTACTACGAATGGGGGTCAATTTCACACTATCCATAATATTTTACTTTAATCTACATTAAAATAGAGTATAAATAAAAAAAAATTCAAAATGAATGGGGGTCAATTGACCCCCATTCACTGTATGTGGCTCCGCCCCTGAGTATTATTATCAAATTCAAGAACTAGCTTTTGTTCTAGTGGTAATTGACCCCCATTCACTGTATGTGGCTCCGCCCCTGAGTATTATTATCAAATTCAAGAACTAGCTTTTGTTCTAGTGGTAAATACATATGGTTTCTGATGTGGGAAGTTATGGGTTCGAAATTTTGATAGGAAAAATTATTTTATTGTAATAATAAAGATATTAAATAGTTGGATGTTTGACCTCTAAATTTTATTAATGAAAAGTATTATTAGATTATTACCAATTTTTTTTTATCTTTTGGTCATTTTTTTTTCATGTATGGATTGATGATTTTTTTGTCTGATCTTGTTGTGTAAAAGAAAAATGAAAGCATGTAGTAATAAATTCGCTATTAACATCAACATGCACGTCACACTCTAGACTTTCAAAGACTTGCATCATAAATAAGTTTGGGTTTTTTATGTAATAACAATAATCTGAGATGCTTTGCAAAAACTGCACTGTCTAGTGTCTACTCTGAACTCTCCCCCCTTTGCCTTGACCGGTTGACTGTTGGCTCGTGTAGCTTGTAAAGGGAGCGAAATTCAATTTTACATGATCTAAGGACTTACTTAAAATAGTACCCCTTATGAATTAAAACTCTTGTTACTTCATAGAAGTATGTCTTCGGATATCCAATTCTGTTGCTCTTCTTTTAGAAGAACAATATCCTGTTTTTAGAGAGAGAGAGAATTGGAGAACCCCTTATCAATTTTTGGGTTCTACGCCTCGATATATACCTTAATTGGCAACTATATAGTTTTTATAATTATGATTATATTGATATATATAATGTTATTTTTTATGACAAAATTGATTTATTTAACATTTTATACAATATTTTAATTAATAATTCATGAAATTATTTTATACAATATTTTTATTGTTTTATTTAATTAGTAATTTATATTTTTTAAATAAAATAAAATAGTATAATTTTTATATATTAAGATATTACGGACACGGAGTGTCTAATATATTTTTTATATTTGGATTAAATTTTTATATAAGCTATTAATTTATTCAATAATTACTCATTGTTGGTTCTTAACCCGTTTAAGGTAAGGTAAATGTAAAATTGATGTTTAGTGAGTAAGGATAGGGTACATATTCCGTATCTATTGACATCCCTAATGATCAAGGCTTGTTTCATACTTTATATTAACAGAGAAAGAGAGATCTCTGTCTTTTATATTTAAGAGAAATGTTCGTAAGCATGATTTTGTCTTTTATATTTTTTTAATAAATTTTTAATCTCAATTTAAGTAAGGTTAAATATTTTATGGGTATACATCAAATATTTTAAATTTTTTTGAGAAATATTCAATTTTTAAGCTTAGATAAAAATGTTCAAATAAAATAATTATTGAATATACATCTTCGTTTTTCGATATTTCAACTGTTTATTTCTTTTAAGATTCGTGTTGGCATAGATCTGATGCTGACGCAACAAATGGTGTGCATCTATTATACATTGATATATTGAGAATAATAACGATATGGGAAAAATTAAATGATTTCATTTTTTTTTGAGTTCTATCGCGAAATGTTATATATTTACCCAATCAAAATACCTTATGTGAAGCAAGTTAAGTTTTATAATATTTTCTGAAATATTAAATCCTTACTATACTATAATAAAATATAACAAAATATTTTTTTTTTAAAAAGCATGGTAGTTGCATATAACAAAATAATTGCAAATGAATTAATGTTAAGGAGAATATCATCACAAAACTTATTTGTTCGCTTACTATAATGTATATAACGGCTCATTTTTTAAATTAACACGGATTAGTATATCTAAAAAGGTGACTAATCGGATCTGGCAACTGTTAATTGGGTTTGATGGTATTTTAATGTTCATGGCCACAAAATATGGTGCATACATTAAATCATATTATTTTTTTCATTATATGGTATACTTATTTAAATTTAATGTAGTTGTTGCACTTATCATTGCGCATTAAATGCGCCCAAAGAGCCTCATTTAGCTTCCTTAGTTGCTTAATTATGCCGAACACCGGTTCTTTAGTACGGATTAAGATCACCTCCTTTAACCTCATTTTGCACGGATCTTAATCATCTGCCTGAGTCTTAAAGCACATCTACCCTTCTTTTAACTTCCTTAGCTATCACTCACGGATTAAAACAATCAAACATCGGTTCCTTAAACCTCCTTAAGATATAATCCTAGTACGGATTAAGAGGTATTGCCAAACAACTCCAAAGAGTTCTCTTAGCTACCTATATGTGACCGTCCTTTTCGTGCCTATCTATTTCAATATCATTTAGTTATTTAGAAGTCCATTATGTGTTGAAAGTAATTTACGTAAGATACTATTAATTATGCATAATTATGGTAGAATATGTTAACCCCTCTTTCTAAGTTCTTGATGACTATGCTTGCTATTTATCTTTTATTTGTAATTGATTACAAAATGTACACCGTAATTAATGATTTCAAAGAAAGGGAGAATTTCATGTATAACCTTCAAAAACTTCAAAATTAGAAATTTTCCTTCAAAAATTCATAATATCATATTTACCTTTTTAAAATTTCAATAACTCACAAATCTATTTAATTTATTGCGTTTATAATTAAAACTGCGTAACATGTATAAGAGAAATATTCAATTATAACCGGTTTGTGAGAGCAAATTGTTCACTTCCTTATAATGCTTGTGCGTCACATGTAAGAACATTAAAAAAATCATGAGTAGATTTGTTATTTTCTTAACCTTGAATTTATTAAGAAATCAAAAATCAAATTTACCGCCATTGGCCATTGCAGGGTGTTCCAGCCCAAACCATGCTCGCCCACAATCACAATGGATCGCCACGAAAACCCGACCGACCACCCCTTCCAACTCTTTCATCCATCTCCTGCCCAAGTACCACCAACCAACCCCAACAAAACATAACGTGCCCGACACCGCCCATTCCCCTGCCCGCCTCTCTCCCTCCCCCATCCTCCACCTGCCCGTCTTACTTCCGTTGGATCCATGAAGATCTCCGCCCGTGGGCCAAGACGGGTATCACACTTGACATGGTTGAGCAAGCCCAGAGATTTGCAACCTTCCGATTGACCATCATAGATGGCCATGCCTACGTGCTGAAACATCACCCGACGTTTCAAACTCGAGATGTGTTCACATTGTGGGGCATTTTGCAGCTCTTAAGATATTACCCAGGACGACTTCCTGATCTCGATATCATGTTTGACTGTTTTGATTTTCCCATGCTTAGAGTTGAGGAGTATGAAAAAGAAAATGCACCTTCGCCGCCACCATTGTTTCGTTATTGCAGTGCTGACTCTGCATTAGATATTGTATTCCCTGACTGGTCCTTCTGGGGTTGGTAATTCTCTATTTCTTAATTGATTAGGCATATATAAGATTTTGTCAAAACTTATAAATAATTAAATTAATGAGCTTAATGATTTTTTGGAATTTCTTTTCTTTTTTGGGCCTTTCTAAAACAGGGCAGAAATAAATATTAAGCCATGGGAGGCACTGCAGAGTGATATTAAACAAGAGAATAAGCATGTCGAATGGATTGAGAGGGAACCCTATGCTCACTGGAAAGGTAATCCTGAGGTGGCAGAAATCAGGAAAGAGTTGGTCGAATGTAATGTTTCTGAATCGCATGATTGGAACGCTCGAATCTATGGACAGGTATCATATAAATTACATTGAATTAATAATTCAAAATTTTATCATGAGATTATTATGTCTTTGATGCTCTGTTAATGAGATACAAATTATGTAATGGCATTGTGAACTACAGGACTGGTTCAAGGAGGCAGTAACAGGATACAAGGAATCAGACCTTTCAAAGCAGTGCATTCATAGGTAACCCAC
Organism: Carex parvula; assembly: GCA_025461045.1. Lineage (NCBI taxonomy): Eukaryota > Viridiplantae > Streptophyta > Magnoliopsida > Poales > Cyperaceae > Carex > Carex parvula. Next base: position 8,624 of record JAJGRW010003870.1, on the reverse strand, counting down.
CTCTCATGCTACCTCTTTATGTTTGTCATTTACTGGTAAATATGAACTTCAAAAATATACTTTGACAGGTACAAAATTTACATCGAGGGGTGCGCATGGTCAGTTAGCGAGAAGTACATTTTAGCATGCGATTCGATGGCATTGTTTGTGAAGCCAACATTCTACGACTTCTTCTCCCGGAGTCTTATGCCACTTGAGCACTACTGGCCAGTAAGAGTCGATAAAGACAAATGCCGGTCTATTAAATTTGCAGTTGACTGGGGCAACTCTCATAAGAAAAAGGTTTAACTTAGTCCCTTTCATGTTCTTCTTTCCCATTTTGATACTTTAATTAAGACCAAATTTGGAAGACATTTTTTTTTACTCTTTTGAAAGGCAGCTTAAGGAATCTTATGCTAGGAATCAACTGGCATATAAGCAACCTTTTTTTTTTAAGTTCTGGGCTTAACATTATGGGCCTTATGGACCTTTGTTAAACAGGCACAAGAAATAGGGAAGGAGGGAAGTAATTTTATGCTAGAAAAGCTCAAGATGGGGAATGTCTATGACTACATGTTCCACCTCCTCACAGAGTATGCAAAGCTTATGAAATACAAACCGACTGTACCGACTAATGCAACTGAGCTCTGCTCCGAGTTGATGGCGTGCCCGGCTGAAGGAAACGAGCATAAATTTATGATGGAATCGGCCGTGTATAAACCTAGTGATGTTGGCCCCTGTGAACTGCCACCACCTTTCAGTGATGTTGAATTGAAAACAGTTTTGAAGCGGAAAGAAGATTCGATAAAGCAAGTCGAGTCGTGGGAAGAGAAAGCTTGGGCAGCAGGAACATGATAGCATGATATAGAACATTCATGATGTGGTGCACATACTACACATTTGCACATAGAAGATATTGCAATATGATATATTGGTACCTAAGTTTTTAGGCAACATTTTCATATTTTTTCATTTCTCAAAATCGGGTTCTCGTAAAACAGATAGTCTATTATTTCTTCCATTTAATGGTTGTCTATTCATCCATTGAAATCCCCTTACGATCCATCTCTTTGGCATTCATCTAACGATGCACTGGTACACTCGCCTCGACCAGACCTCCACGCTATGGGGAATTAGTTTTACACTTGTTTGTTATCATTTTCAATTGAACTCTATTTGTATTTTGCTTGTTGTCAGAATGAAAAACAAATTGGAAATTCTAGAGAAGGAATTAAACTAACAAATATGCTTCATCGCTGCACCGAGTATTGGTCAGTAAAAGCAGCAGAGGATCAGCAATTCACATTTATTATACGCTTCTGTTGTCTTCTTTTTTCCTGGAAACAAATATGCTGTATGCGGAATCAGCCCCCTTTTGTTTTATCCTTTGACAAATTCAGGAGGTGTTGCCACGTCAATTTGTAGGCCCGGAAATAAACCGCCCCCCCCACCATAAAAAAAGTAATAAAGAGACATGGCACCATGACAGCGACTAAGTAAAGCCCCTTCCACTTCGACAAACTTAATGAAATAAATAAACTAAAAGTCTTCTCTAAATCTCTTCACGCCGAGGGCTCCACCAGACTAAGTCGCAATTGAGGAGATTTTCTTCTTCCCTTTGCTTTCCTTGAATATCTGGTGTATCTATCTATCTATCCCTCTGTGCTCTTCATTAATATGAGAAGCTGAGAAGAAAGAGATGGAGTGGCGGTTTATTATGGGGAAGAATATAAAGAAGGCATGCGAGAGCTATTCGCAAACCACGAGCATCATTTTTCTCTTCTTTGTAGCTCTCCTCGTCGGTGCATTTGTATGGGTTCAATCGATCTCCTATCCGGTAAGTTATTTATATGTTTTCAGATTAATTACTGCATGAATATCTCCAATTAATTTGCCCCAAAATTGATAGAAAAATGTGTTGATCTCTTGAGGAAATGGGAGAGTTTAATAATTTGCAATCTTTTCTTTTAATTTTCCCTGCGAAAGTTCCAAAATTCCACTGCGAATATCATCAAACTTAGATGATTATGCTCTGTCCGGGAACATACTTCAGAAAGAATATTGTGTGCCGGCAACGATAACAGAATTGTATATAATTAATTTGATTATACGCTGAAAATGTGGAAACACTTTCTATTATAACAGTAGGGATCCAGCAGAATTTGCTAATTGGGAGATAGAAGAGAATATATATATATATATATATATATATATATATATAATATATTTTGAGGAAAAGAAGAGAGTATAGACTACAGAGAATAGTGGAGGACAGCTAGGCAGGTTCTCTAGCTAGACACCTTTCACCGGTCGTTCCGCTCTCGTGAGTCGTGACTAAACATGAAAAGTCATTTACACGATTGATAAAAAGTTTGATGTATTTTTTACGTCTCTTTAGTATAGTTCTGACGTCACCAAATCCACCAATACCAAACCACTTGTTGCTTAGTTCAAGTTAGAATTCAATTTCTTCTGTGGAGTTGTACGGTTGGATCACATTCAAATCGAAACAGAAGATTTGTTAATTGTCACCTTATTCCTTTTCTTTCCTTCACATATTTCTTTCTGAACCGTACGTATACTGAATCACCTAAAACAAGCAAATTAATCCTAAATTGTTAGATCAATTTAGTAGCATTTATGATTAAACGCTCATTTTTTTAAGCAAGATATATGGGTTGAAATCTCATCCTTGGCCTCCCTTGTATCAAATCATACAAAATGTTGATTATAATTTGATTTCTAACAAAATATTCTTGTTGATTATCGAATTATTCACAGAATTATAGCATAAATAATAGTTATACAAGCTCAAAAGCACGACAAGCCAAATCATAATGTCAAGCGTATTAAATATTTTACCAAAGTCTTTTGGGTCCTTTCACCTTTGATTTTTCATGTATGGATTGATCATTATTTTTGTTTGATTGTGTAAAAAAAGAAATAAAAACATGTAGTATTAAATTCGCTACTAACATGCACGTCACACTGGACTTTCAAAGACTTCACATCACAATAAGTTTGTGTTTTCCTGTAATAACAATAATGTGAGGTGCTTTGCAAAAACTGCACTGTCTTTCCTTCCGGGAAATCAAAGTGCACAAAGTATACCAATAATGTAGTTGTTGTTACAGCTTACTCTTTTTCATTTTATGTGATATATATTTTTAATGTAGTTGTTGTTCTTATCATTGCGCATTAAATGCGCCCGAAGAATTTGCACCGAAAATGTTCCCAAGCTATATGTGATAGACCTTTTCCTATCTATTCCAGTAGATTCATTTTAGCTTATTTACAAGTCCATTTTGTGTTGAAAGTAATTTACATAGGATACTATTGCTCAAGCATCAGTACTGGTAGAATATGTCAATTAATACATATTGCTAAGTTGTTGATGATTAAGCTTACAATTTTCTTTGTATTAGTAATTGATTACAAAACGTACACTGGTAATGAATAAAAGTGAGAATTCATGTATACTTTTCACAAAACATTCGAATTACATATTTTCTTTCAAAAATTATAATATTATATATATCTTTTTAAATTTCAAAAACTCATAAATTATTTAATTTATTCCCTTTTCAATTAAAACTACATAGAAATACTCAATCTTCTAATTTGTCGGTTTGTGAAAACAAATGGTTCACTTTTGCATAGGGTTGCTAATGAGCCGAAAAGGCTCATGAGCCAATGAGTTGAACAGCTCAATAAATTGTATCAAGCCAGGCCCTAAACTAATTAAAGTCCGAACTAGACTCAGCTCATATTTTATCAGTCAAACAGGGCCTAGCCCGAGCCGGCTCATGAGCCAAGAAGTCTCTTCTATTTTATCACTCAAACATTTACTATTCGGTTCTAAAATTATGAAAACTTTATTATGTTAATGTTGCATTTGCAAAACAGGAAATGTTTACAAATGCTAAACAATAAATGTTTTATTATACCGAGAGTTGTACATATATTTTTGCAAAAATATAATACACAAGAATTTAGAACCGATCAGTAAACGAGATGAGCTCGTGGCCCAAAACAGTAAAGGATTTTACAAATATTTGTTTTTTAATGCTTGGCATGAGTTGAGCTTGCGAGTTATGAGCCGAGTTTGAGCCAAGCTGAAGGCTCCAACTCATTAAATTGAGCCGAGCTTTTTCTTCAAGACCGAGCCGAGTCCGAGTTAAGCCTGTTTAGTTATATGACGAGCTGAGCTGAGTTTTGAGCCGAGCTTTGCTTATTAGCAACCCTATTTTTGCGGCACAATGACATTTAGATATACTTTGTGTGTTCGTCATAAGTAGGAAAAAATAATAAATAACCGGGAATAAATTGGTTATTTTTCTTAACATTGAATTTATTGACAAATCAAATTTACCGCCATTGGCCATTGCAGGGTGTTCCTTCCCAAACCATGCCCACCCACAATCACATTGGATTGCCTCAAAAACTCGACCGGCCACCCCTTCCAACTCTTTCGCCCATCTCCTGCCCAGGCACCAATAACCAAGCCCAACAAAACATAACGTGCCCGGCACCGCCCATACCCCTCCCCGCCTCTCTTCCTCCCCCATCCTCCACCTGCCCGTCTTACTTCCGTTGGATCCATGAAGATCTCCGTCCGTGGGCCAAGACCGGTATTACACTTGACATGGTTGAGCAAGCCCAGAGATTCGCAACCTTCCGATTGACCATTAGATGGGCGTGTGTACGTGCTGAAATATCACCCGACGTTTCAAACCCGAGATGTGTTCACTCTGTGGGGCATTTTGCAGCTCTTAAGATATTATCCGGGACGGCTTCCTGATCTCGATCTCATGTTTGACTGTTTTGACTGGCCAATGATTAGAGCTGAGGAGTACGAAAAAGAAAATGCACCTCGCCGCCAACATTATTTCGTTATTGCAGTGCTGACTCTGCATATGATATCGTATTCCCTGACTGGTCCTTCTGGGGTTGGTAATTCTCTATTTTTGTCAAAAGTTGTAAATTAAATTAATGAGCTTAGATGATTGTTTGGAATTTCTTTTTTTTTTTTTTGGGCCTTTTCGAAACAGGGCAGAGATAAATATTAAGCCATGGGAGGCACTGCAGAGTGAGATTAAACAAGGGAATAATCATGTCAAATGGATGGATAGGGAAAACTATGCTTTTTGGAAAGGTAATCCTGAGGTGGCGCAAATCAGGAAGAGTTGGTCGAATGTAATGTTTCTGAGTCGCATGATTGGAACGCTCGAATCTATGGACAGGTACCATATAAGTTACATTGAATTAATATTTCAAAATATTAGCATGAGATTATATGTCTTTGATGCTCTTTTAATGAGATACAAACTATGTAATGGCATTGTGAACTACAGGACTGGCTCAAGGAGGCAGTAACAGGATACAAGAAATCAGACCTTTCGAAGCAGTGCACACATAGGTTAACCACCTCTCATTCTACCTCTTTATGTTTGTCATTTACAGGTAAATATGAACTTAAAAAATATACTTTGACATATACAAGATTTACATCGAGGGGTCCGCATGGTCAGTTAGCGAGAAGTACATTTTAGCATGTGATTCGATGTCATTGTTTGTGAAACCAACATACTACGACTTCTTCTCCCAGGGTCTTATGCCAGTTGAGCACTACTGGCCGATAAGAGTCGATAAAGACAAATGCCGGTCTATTAAATTTGCAGTTGACTGGGGCAACTCTCATAAGAAAAATATTTAACTTTTCCCTTTCAAGTTCTTTTTTTCCATTTTGGTACTTCAAATTTAAGACTAAATTTGAAGGACATTTTTTTTATTCTTTTGGAAGGCAACTTAAGGAATCTTATGCTAGAAATCAACTGGCATATAAGCAATCTTTTTCTTTTTCCAACTTTTCGGCTTAACATTATGGGCCTTAAGTTAAACATTATGCGCCTTATGTAAACAGGCACAAGAAATAGGGAAGGAGGGAAGTAATTTTATGCTAGAAAAAGCTCAAGATGGGGAATGTCTATGACTACATGTTCCACCTCCTCACAGAGTATGCAAAGCTCATGAAATACAAACCGACTGTACCGACTAATGCAACTGAGCTCTGCTCCGAGTTGATGGCGTGCCCGGCTCAAGGAAACGAGCATAAATTTATGATGGAATCAGCCGTGTATAAACCTAGTGATGTTGGCCCCTGTGAACTGCCACCACCTTTCAGTGATGTTGAATTGAAAACAGTTTTGAAGCGGAAGAAGATTCGATAAAGCAAGTCGAGTCGTGGGAAGAGAAAGCTTGGGCAGCAGGAACAACACATTTGCACATAGAAGATATTGCAATATGATATATTGGTACCTAAGTTTGTAGGCAACATTTTCACAATTTTTCATTTCTCAAAATCAGGGTTCTCGTAAAATAGACAGTCTATTGTCTCTTCCATTTATGGTTGTCTATCATCGATAATCCCCTTGACTATCCATCTCTTTGCATTCATCTAGCGATGCACCGGTACACTCGCCTCGACCAGGTCTCCACGCTCGGGAATTAGTTTTTACACTTTTTTGTTATCATTTTCAATTGAACTCAAATTGTATTTTGATTGTTGTCAGAAAGGAATACAAATTGGAAATTCTAGAGAATGGATTGAACTAACGAGCAAATATTGGGAATCACGTGGTAATATTGTCATTGACAGGGACCGTTTAAAGATTGGTATTTGAAATTGAAATCAGTAAATGTTTGATGTTTCATCTTTTATAATTTGTGTTAGTTGCAAGCCCTCTCCAGAATAACATTGAATTCTTGTAAATTAAAGATGAAGAGAATAGTGCTCTCCGTTTTTATACTAATTTAGACATAAAGAAAATATGATGTGCTTAATTGAACTGACCTGTTAATTTTGTACTGTAATTTGTAATAGTGCGATTCTTTAATTTCTGTTGTGGTTGGTTAAATGAATTTGTGATGAAGCAGACATACAAAATTTAACTATCAGTGATGTGCAAACATTATAATAAAATAGTTTAATCTTTGAGAACCAATTTTTAGTCCGGTGGTTTGACTCCAACTTTTACTTAAAAAATAAATTAATCTCATTTTCATAATCTGATGCAATAATTACATTGTAAATTATAATCACGAATTGCATACTGTTGGTATTAATCAGTTCTATACTCTACTATGAATCGTCCACACGGTTTTTATCAAGTGTAACAAATTAATCCAAAACACAAATTAATAGCTGTTACTTTGCCATAGTATTGATTTCAATATTAGTAGGCCATGATATAAATGAAATTGATTTCCATACCAAAAGAGGCCACAACCCAATTAAAATTCCAGCAGCCCATATTTTGTTTTCATATAACCAACTCAGTAACCACCCCTTCATTTGAAAAACTAATCCCATCCCCTGCATACGCCTCCCTCCTTTCAAAAATTTAAACTACGCATCCTAATCCCCGCCTCCCCCTTATAAACAGACCCCTCTATCTTCTCTGCTTCATCTCAATCCGCACCGTCCCTATAGAATTTGAGTTTAATTAAACCCTTCTCCAGTTTATCTCAAACCAACCCCTTTTTAACTTGATACAAACTCCTCCCTGCCGTATCTCTCTTCCTTTCACAGCAGCCAAAAAGACCCTCCCAAGCCGCACCCTTTGAAGTCTTTTATTTGGTTGGAAATTTTCTGCACTTAAGGTATGAGAGATCTCATTATTTGGTGAATAAACTAATTGGTTGGAATACGTTATATTGTTATATTTAGTTAGAATAGATTTTGTTAATACTTGTATGATTCATGAATAATTAGACCTTTAATTATAACCTGAAATTTATTTATTATTAAGAATTTCTGAAACTATAACTTGAATCCGAAAATTTCCTTTTAATATATCAAGTTGATATTTATTCAAGTACATATTGTTAGTAGATATTAATATAAGCCTGGATATTTTTGGAATTTTAAAATACCTTATGATTTTTAGTATTTATTTTAGTAAACCTGATATTTAATATTAGAAATGAGTAGTCCTATTTAACAACTACTTCCTTCTATTATATAAATATTTGAAAATATATATATCATTCATAAAGTATATCTTTGAGTTTATTAAAATATGAAAATATTCTTTATTAGTAAGTGTCTGTTAAATTAACATCCATTTCCTGATCATATAATTTGGTACATAAGTTATTATAATAAATTCTGGAAATTTTATTATATTGAAATATTTTGTGATCCTAAAGTTTTGATATCTCTTTAAATATAAAGTTACAAATAAATATTAATAGAGTAAAAATAACTGAGATACGTTCTCATTAATTTCATACAAAATTATTTTATGCCAAATCTATGATACACAATATTAAGGGTTGAGATTAATAACGTGTGAAATAATAATAATTAGTATTAAGGAATATTAGGATATGAGAACAAGTAAATATTCTAATTAGAAGTATGTTTATTCACTAGGTTCGATTTTTAAAGATTTAGGAGACGTAAGAGACGATCAGGAACTTACTCAGAGATCAGGTGCGGGTTCCTGGTCTTTTTTTACAAATAATACAAAAATGCATGGATTGAGGTAAGTAATCCTTTTTCAAAATCTGGTAGATAAACTGCATATTGTGAATATCGAACATTCGTTTGATTTTGTTTAGAATTGCACGATAGGAATTCT
>JAJGRW010003869.1:0-22699 GCA_025461045.1 Carex parvula | reverse complement strand
TTTTATAGAATTTTTGAAAATACAGATTTTTCAGAAAATAATGCATCAAATTAATAAAAAATAAAAAAATCTTCAATTTCAAAATTTCAAAATTTTATATGTAAACGAAGCTTTCGTGAGAGCTCACGAAGGAGATCGATTTGAATAATTTGGATTTGTCATTTGGACTTTGAAAATGCTTATATGACTTATAAGCATATGTTTGATAAGCTTAGCCAGACTCTTTTATATATACATCATATGCTAATGCTATAATTCTGGCTTATAGAGTGTACGTATCTTTAATCTAATCATAACTTACTAACAGTCAGTCTGGGGCTATAGTGGACACTACAAACCTGGGGAAGAGAATTTGGAGAACTTCCTCAGCTTCCTACGAGAGGAAGGGGCTGACGTTAGTAGCATCGAGGTACTATATTTATCATATGCCTCTTAAAATAAAAGACATATTGAATAATTATTGGAAGATTTATATTCCTCCTCTAATGTCTTCAGAATATATAAAAAAGTACTCTCATGCTTCTCACAATTTTTGAAGATTGAAGAAGAAATTGAGTTGTTTGTTCATATATTTAATAAGATTGAAAGGGGCATGGGTGAAATTCTTCAGGCTTCAGAAAGCTACAGATGGAATATTCCATTATTTGCAGGACTACGCATGACATTTTTGTGATTTGCTTATATACTGTGGTTTAATCATTTCAACGACATTTTCTTTTGGCTTTTCTACCAGTTGCGTGCTTCCTCCAATGAAGACTACTATGATGACCCCAAAAAGGCTGAAACCAACTCGGCCATAGAGCAGCTCCAATCCCAAGAGAGAACTGAAACAGAAACTGAACGAAAACCTGAACCTAAATCTAACCAAACTGCTGAAAAGATCAAAACCAAAGATCAAACTGGAATTGATCTTTCTGGATCTGTGCCTGGACACAAGCATAACCAAAATGCAGACAAAGACCAAAAATACTCCCGGCCTTCAATTGAAGTACCACCAAAACCATGCTATCAGAGGTCCTTATCGGGCGGGCTGAAGAGCCCAAAAACCCCGGTCCGAGAAGAGGCAGTCCTGCAGAGGATCGAATCAAAGCTCAAGGCTAACACTTACCAGCTGGCTACCCAGCTGTCTCGCAAGTGGTCCACTGGTACTGGCCCACGCATCGGGTGCATAGCCGACTACCCAGTTGAGCTCAGAATGCAAGCTCTCGAGTTTACATCTCTTTCGCCGAGATTTTCCGCTTCTCCTGGAAGATTTTCTCCTCGCTTGTCTCCAAGCTACTTAGCTGGGCTTCATGCAAACTCTCCTGTTGGGCCACACTGTACTGAAAATGGTTGCAACCTGATATCTTCTGCGGCTGTGGCACCATCTGTTGTAGAAAATGATGCACCATATAGGAACTGAAGTTTTGAGATTAGTCCACTAAGAGGCTTGTTTGGTTTGCAAATTAAGTCACCAATGCTGAAATTAAGCTGTCCTGCATAATAAATGATAGCGTGGACAATTGCTTGTCTTTTCTCTATCTTTTACCCCTTTTCGTGATTAGCTTTTAGTTGTGCTAAGATAGGAGTGGTCTTAACCTCTTATGTATAAGATAAAATGTTTGCGTCTTTACAAGCATTTTTCTCTCTCTTTAAATTACATAGCAGTTTTGTGCTAAGATAGGAGTGGTGTTATATTCTAGTTTTATCGGCTATTTGTGGCATATTTCTTGTCAAGATACTTAAAATTGCTGCAATTCTTACTATAATACATTTTTTTTTTATGTCAAATAGACATTTTGTTTAGTATCATATGTTCCTATTACGAATGGCAAGCAGAAAGAACATTGTGGTTTTGGTTCGCTTAGAACATCCCAGTTGGCAGTAATATTTCAGATACACTGGTGAATCTGCTACTCTTCCACCTGAAAAGAAGGTTCTAGTTTTTTTCATCACAGCCGTTCAAATCTTTTTTTCTTAAGTTTAGTAACTTTAAATATCTACTAACAATTTCATTGATAAAAAATACCTACAATAGCTCAAATTACCGTAATTCCTAAATCTACTTTTTTATTCATTAAAGCTTTTAAACTACTCTAATATTCTAATCATACTTATATAAAATCTTAATCCCATCTTGCTTCATGACTGAATCCGCTTTTTCGACATTGTTGCACTCCGATGACAACCGGATATACTCACCGTCGAGCTCCAATCGAGATGTTGACCACTCTGAACAAGTATCCTCTCCAATGTGTAAAAGATTCTCTTCACTTTATGGTTTGAGATTTACTCTTAGGTTGCTTTTGAGATTCGGGCAAACGTAGGGGTAGTATTATGGGGTTTGAGATTCCTGCAAAGTTAAAAAGAACGGTTCGGATCCACTAATTCTAAAAGATTTCCTTTTAGGGTACGGGGGATGGATGTGAATTCGACCACTCTAATTACCTTTATCTTCATCTCGCTTCATGACCAGATCTACTTCTTCAACCGTCGTCGCGCTTGACCAGATCTCGCTTCATGACCAGATCTCGCTTCATGACCAGATCTACTTCTTCATCTCACTTTCATGACCAGATCTACTCACCGTCGCGCTCCAATCGAGATGTTGATCACCCTAAAACCTTTATCCCCATCTTGCTCCCACGACCGGATCCGTTTTCTTCGACCGCCGCCGCACTCCGACACCGACCGAATCTAGTCACCGTCGCGCTCCAATCAAATGGAGATTCTACGCTCCGAGCTCCGACGATTAGAGTAGTAAAAACATCTCGTGTTGTGCCGTACCGTTACTAAACGCCGTGACTTTGGTCTCGTGTCGTGCCGTGCCGTGACCAAGTGAACAGTTACACGTGTCGTGCCGTGACCAAAATGTTGAAGGTGGTCATGGCACGCGAATGGTCACGACACATGAGTCACGTCGTGCCCAAATGTGCCGTGTCCAACGTGACTGGTCACGTTTAACTATTTTTTTTTCATAATTTAGGTTAGTTTATTCAAGATTCACCATTTCATCAAGATCTAACGGTCTCGCGTGACCTCGTGCCATGTCGTGCTGTGACCAAATCTTTCGTGTGATGTGTCGTGTCGAAAGTGGTCACGGCACGTAACAGTCACACGTGCCGTGCCGTTCAGTGACGAAGCCGGCTCCGTCGTGCCATTTTTCCCACTCTACCGACGATATTGTACTTTCGGCTCCTCTCAGCTCCGATTCCTCCCTTCTCCCTCATTTTCCTCTCCACTCGAAAAGATAGAGCCGAGAGAGAAGGAAGGAGGGACTACTGTGTTGGGGTGAGGTTTATAAAGAATGAGAGGAAAGAAATGAAAGAGGAGGATGAAGGAAAATGAGGTCTTTTCAACCGCCCAGATTTCTTATTTCTATTTATCTTTCAATTCAGATTGTAATAGAACAAACAACTATGGACTACTGAAAGTATTTGAATGGTTGGGATGATTCCTGTATTTTTTGGGAGAATAGCAATAGATTTGGTTCCGGGGTAATGAAGTCAAATACCATTCTCCTGAATAAGTTTACCCTTTATTCATGGATTTCATAAAACCATTGTGCACACTGGGAGTGCTTTCTGATTACTAGGAATTATTTTGTATTTTCTTTTTTTGTGCAATTTTCTTTTTTCTTTACCTATTAACCTTTTTCTTAACTTCATGTAACATTACTATTTTATTATTCTTAATAAATTGGATGTAGGCAAAATCGATTTTCTTCAAATAATAAAAAAAAACTATTTTATTGATATGTTCAATCCATATGGCCAGGAAGTACAATGACTTTCCTCATAATCGGAATGAAATTCATTCCCTATAAAATAAGAAATGGAACTAGAAAACTGCGAAATGATTAAAGGCGGGACAATTTCAGTATAGTGAAGAATGTTTTCTATTCCAAAATAAATTCTAATCAAATAGCACCACTTGAAATCTCCCTTCAAATCTTGTGAATTGGAATACAAGATAAACTGCGAAATGATTTCAATTCACAAGATTTGAAGGGAGATTTCAAGTGGTGCTATTTGATTAGAATTTATTTTGGAATAGAAAACATTCTTCACTATACTGAAATTGTCCCGCCTTTAATCACAATATTATTACGTTATTTGATAGGAGTTGCGTATAGTCAATAGTAGAAAGTTGATTACATGCATGGGTAAATTGTTGTGTTGCATCAAATAAAATTATTTTCCTTCTTTAATGAATGGTTTCCAATTAAAAGTAAAAAATTTAATAATTCGATCAACAAAATTTAATTTAAAAGAGTAGGATTAAACTGCCTCAATGTTTTCGCGTTCTAATTATGCCTTGCTTCGTATTCTTATCTCCATTTTAAAGTCCAACCACTTGATCTGAACTGCTCAACATGATCTTCATATTAAAATGTGCTTAGAGACCAAAATTTATTGTTTTTGGAAATTTTTTACTATTTTTAAATAGTTACAAATAACTGTTTTTCAAAAGAATCTAGACCATCCAAAAATAATAATTTTGCATCTATTTAAAAAAATAGCAAAAAAATTCAAAAAAATATAAAATTGGTCTCCAAAAAATTTTAATACGGAGATAATTTTTAGCTGTTTGGATTGACTTTTTGGACTTTAAAAACAAAAATAAAGATATGAGTTATGATTGGGGCAAAAAAATAATGAGACATTTCAACCCTACTCATTTAAAATTATCTTTATTAAAAAAAATATTTATTTAACTCCCATTAATATTTCATGCCGATCAAGAGTAAAATGAAGCGCTATCATTTCAAATTATATTTTAAAATTTTAACGGTTCCAACAGAGAAAAGAACCCGACAAGTGCATTATCTACTGGCAGCATAATTGTAACACTAACTTGCTGGTATGGGATGAAAACATATTTTGGGCCTAATGTCTCATTCTAACTTTCGAGCACATATCTGGCTTAGCAGTAAACCTGCACAAATCAGAATTTTTATTTTCACAGGTAACACATGAAGAGGGTCTCAATCCGGCCAATCTAATGAGATGCAAGCTGGGTGAACTTCCATTCACGTACCTTGGGTTGCCTCTATCTGACGGAAAGCTACCAAAGACCGCATACCTACCACTGCTACATAGGATAAACAGAAGACTGGGCGGCTGGGCAGCAAAGCACTTATCGATAGCGGGAATGCTGGTTTTATTAAATGAGGTCCTATCAGCACTACAACATACTACATGGCAGTGTTCAAACTGCCATCCTGGGTCATTCGCGACATCGACATAATACAGAGGCAATTTCTTTGGCACGGGGTGCAACATCAAAACAAAGCAATCGGCCTTGTGAGATGGGATCAGGTATGTTTACCGAAGGTAATGGGAGGATTAGGCGTGCTAGACCTTGATGCATTCAATCGGGCACTACTCTTAAAATGGTACTGGTATGCAACAAAACCAGAACTTAACCTGTGGAAAATAATTCTACAAGTTACGTTAACAATGGGAGACCTGACAACTAACTCCCCGCTATTTGAGAAATCATTAAAACTGTTCTTCAACTTCTCAATCCATTATAAAGTGGGTGATGGGGCATCCATAATATTATGGGAGCACGACTGGGGACATGGCGTATTGAAATGCGCATACCAAAACCTATACACGTATGCATGGGATCCAGATATTTCGCTTTGCGAGGGAAAAGAAACAGTGCAAACAGTAGCAACCATGTTCAGATCGCACCTTGCCAGCACAAGCAGCGATGGAATTGCAAAAGCTGAGATTTCCTAACTGACGAACATGCAACCAGATGATATAAGTTGGAAATGGAGTGCTCAAGGCGTCTTCAGCATCAAGTCAGTATACCAGGCCCTCAAATTCGGGCCAGCAGTAACATCGAATTTAAACCGAGTATGGAAATTAAAAATACCGCCAAGAATGAAAATTTTCGTTTGGCTGATGGGGCGAAATAGAATTCTCACGATGGATATCCTACAAAAGCGAGGGATGTACATCATAAACAGATGCACTCCTTGCAAGAAAGACTTAGAATCGGTGACGCACCTGTTTAATGAGTGTTCTTTCACCAAAAACTTCTACACACAAATCACGGCTAGAACCGGTATACTGGTACCGCGAAGCAACAAGGAAGTTCAGATGTCAAAGGGGATAATGGTGTTAAAAATTGATCAAAGTTGCTATGATTAACATTTTCTAAAAATAGTTGTCTGAAGCTATAGTTGGCATATTTCTCTATTTAAATTAGTAGTCAAAAGCTGTAATTGGAACATCCCTATTTAGCATAGATAATTAAAGAATATGTGTTAAATTTAGGATGTTGTGGAGGTAGTGGAGATCTAAAGATAGATTTTGTATTAGCTATATTAATCTTGTATGCAGTAGATGAAGTTTGTAACAGTAGAAAATATAGAAAGTGAATGAAATAGTTTCTGTTTTTGTGCAGTTTAGAAAATCAATTATTTTCCTTTTGTGAAACAGAGAGTTTTGTGTGAAATAGAGAGAAAAAGGCTGCTGCAGTCAACCAAGTTTCCAACAAATGGAACTGGACTACTCGGTGAAAAAAAGGGGCATTATATTGATCTCGCAGTTCATCTTTTGGAGAGAAAGATGTGCGAGAGTTTTCCGAGACGGTGAGAAAGATATGTGTGATCTCGTGGAAGACGTGATGTGCCAGACGACATTCACAGAAAACATAAAATACCACTAAGGCATATTGCTGGCCGTCAAATACCAGCATGCGACATTTCATAAAACCATTTCAAAGTTTCTGTTTTTGTTTTCTGTTTCCTTTACTTGCATTTTTCTGTACTTTTATTTCCGACTCAAATGTATTGAGCGCATTTTCCCTTTTTCGTGCATTTCATCAGAACAGTTATACCCTGTAACAAATCTGTTGAATATAAAATGCGGGCATCGACCCAAGTTTTCTTTCAACTATTTTGGGCCTAATTGAGAGCTCTTATAAATGCATAACTTCTGGGCTTGATGTTAATGTTAGCCTACTTAATTAAACGGCGTATGTTTTGGGTGCAAATAGGAGAAGTGGGAAGATAGTAATAAATTATCACTTGGGAGTAGGTCCGATGGGCATCGGACCTACTTTGGTTCAATGGATTTAATCACCGTCAATTTGCTTTAAGATTCGTACAGAATGCTTTAAACTTCGTGCATATTTATTTCAATTTCGTGCGCACAAATCTTAAATTAAATCGGACGGTCATCATGCTCGTTGAACCTAAAAGTAGGTCCGATGGGCATCGGACCTACACCGTTCTCATAAATTATATCACATAAGGCAGATATTGAAAGATATATTCAGAGCAATAAATTTTATTAAAAAATTAATATGCAAAATGTGATTAGTGGTATATGCAAAATTTGATTATATGTAAAATTGTATTTTCATAGTTATTAATATATGTTTTATCGGGTATTTATATGGGTATCGGGTCGGATTCGGTTATGGGTCGGATAACTAATTCAAACCCATATCCTATCCATTACAATATCGGTTCCGGTTCGGATCCGGATCGGATATTAAATTCTTAATTTTGTAACCGTACCCATAATTTAACCGGTTATATTTTTTAAACCATACCCTACCCAAATTAACTGGATCTGGGTCGGTTCCGGGTCGGATCCGGTTCGGTTCCGGATCGGATCCGGATAATCGGATAAAAGTAGCACCTCTAATCACATGTTATATGTTATCAAATGGACAGGAATACAGACGTGATATCAAAATGGCCAAGCTCCTCAAATGGTTGGGTTCGCCCGGAGGTTTTTCAATGGCATCTCTTCACTAGAAATTTTCAATCAATCATCTCTTAACTCATCAATACATAGTCAACACCTTACCTAACTAATTATAATAACTTCTGATCCAATGATAATAGAATTGTTATATACTCAGCCCCACTTTAATGCCACCGAATTCATCGTCACATGTAACAAAATTAGATCCCTTTGTCGAAGAAGCTCTTACCCGGACTTGGTCTACAGACTATAATCATCCCTTATTATAAGATGGTTTCCATCCCTTGGGGATCTATAGATCAAGTCCACCTAAGAATTTCTTCGTTTTGACCAACAGGCTACAGCTTATTCACGCTAACAATTTACCCTTTACCCAATTCTAGATTTCTATACCCAAAACCACGTCCTCATCACGTGCTTTACGTGGTCCCGCTCGTGTGATCCCCATGAGCTTGCCACCTGCGCAAGACCCAACAAGGCCAAGCTGTGATGCCGTCTGATCCGGTTCAAACGGATCCACCTCAACTCTTTCCGCTAAACATATATTCTCTGTGCATCTGTTCATGCACGCGCATGACAACTTATTTTCTTTTATTTCAATAATACTCAACTGGAGTACCAGGACAGCTGTCATCTGATACATCTTCGGCTTCTCTTTTGCTGCTACTGGCTGAGACGGGGAAGCGTGGCGGTACATACGGAGGCTTCTCACATCGTAACAAGGCCCAGTTGATACCGCTGAAAAACGGGTGCCGCTTGACTGCTGTGGCTCCTACAGTGGACCCGAGCCGTCTGGTGGGGTCCTTTACAAGCAGGCCAGTGATTAGGTCTTTCACCGAAGCCGACACAACCGGCTCTTTAGGGAACTCGAGAGCACGTGCCACTATGTTGGCTAGTGTCATTTCATTGTCGTTTCCTTTAAACGGTGTTACTCCATATAACAATTCGAATATAAATATGCCGAGAGTCCACCAGTCGACGGCACTGCCGTGCCCCTCGCCTGATACTATTTCTGGAGCCAGATACTCATGGGTCCCAACAAATGACATTGATCGAAGATCGACTGGCTCAGCCACAACTTCTAGGTCTAGAGATGGACCGGCATTTCCGCTTCCACCACCACGACGGATTGAGAAGTGTCTTTTCTTGCGCTTCAATTTTGGGTACTGAAAGCAGGATACTTTTGGTACGATGCAGCTGGGGAGGATGCAAGATGATGAACCTGAGAAATCCGACGAGGTGAGAGGTAATGAGGAAGCATCCGAGATGACGTGGGCTGGGGTAGGGGCGGTGGGGTCACATTTCAAAGAGAGATCGAAGTCTGTTAGCATGATGTGGCCATCAGATCTTACCAAAACATTTTCTGGTTTCAGGTCCCGGTACACAATGCCCATCATGTGGATGTACTCTAGAGCTACAACTACCTCCGCCGCATAAAATCTGGAAAAAGGTTGACATGAGAGATTAGAATCGCATTTAATTCGACAAAATTGTTCTTTAATCTAAATAAATAATTACTGTAAGGTGTCCTATGCATTGATGTCTAATTATACATAACAATAGTAAGAGGTCAAGATGAGTTGCTACAATCGAGATAGATGAAGATAATAAATTAACATTATAGTAAAGGGTGTATAATTGATTGTTGAGTGAGCATGGTCAAAGTGAAATGTGGAGGTGTCTTAAAAAGTGGCGCAATGTTGGCATTGTGTCATATGCATCATGGAGATTGTTGCGCGAGACCTATGTTTAATTTATATTCTGACCAACAACTAGACGATCCTTCACCTAAAACTAGAAAAAAAAAAAAAAAAAAACAGAAACATATAGGAGAAACAAAATCCATATAAAGCTAGCAAAGCTAAATATTTACTCTTAATTTAATATGATAATGATGATGATATAATAATAATAATAATAATAATAATAATAACAATAATAACAATAAAATAGGAAAATCTTAAACAAATTAGCAAATATGCGACCCCTTTTGTTAAATGAAAGTGCCATAATGTATATCCTCTCACGTGGTGCCAATCAGAAGCCTACATACTAAAATCATGTGGTTTGACTTGACCTCAACTTCGCTGGCCCTGGATGCATGTTATGCTACACTTCCAACAGTTTTATCATTTACTTGTTAAACAGAAAAAGTAGGGATCCATTTTTAATGTACAAAACAGTAGTATTTTCTGTTACAATTGAATGTTTTCTCCTTCGAAATTTTGGGTTACTCTAACAATAGTATGTTTGGCTTTTGGTACAAGCTCAATAACCTATAAAACCAAATTAAAAACATACTTTATATATACAGAACATGCAAAACAAAAACAAAATGGATAGGATGGTGTTAATTTGGTTGTTCAATTAGGCTTTCAGAACCACAAATCACAGCCCGAAATATAACCCATGACGTGTAGAGCCAATGGCCAACTGGTGGTCCCATGATCCTTCAACAATTTCCAGCAGCTTAATGATATAGCTGGTAGTTGGAAGGCAGGCACTTGGTAGCTTGGTGTCGCCACTTGTTGCTAGTAAGGAGCATCTACTGGCGTTATCATTATAAAATATACATGCTGGTACGTGCATTTAAATCCACTATGTTAATTTAAACTCCCTGCTCTTTTTTTGGGAGGCTAATTAAGGTGGGGGACCCGTCCATGCTTAAAAGACGGGAGGAGAACTGGAAATGTGGGGGGGAACATGATCAATGCTTAGTTTGTGGACCCAAATGTTATGTGCCCCCGTGATATCATGATTTTAAATTTTGAATGCCCCAATGTAAGCCCCATGCTTGGCTTTTTTTTCTTTGCTCAAAAGATGGCATGGAGTGATGGAGGAGTGGTTATTTTTTTTTACATTAATGTCTTTGTTTCAAATATTTACCCTTTGATATTATTATCCTTGGATATCATAATACTGTACACAAATATGTGTACTTAGGAGTGAAAACTGAGCGAATACGAAGCTGATAGTGGTAAAATATATTCATATCTTTTTTAATTTTTCGGATACGGGTACGGATCAGATATCAGCTGGATACAAATACGGATACAGATCGGATCGGATATTTATTAAAATAATATTAAAAAATACTAAAGTTCATAATATTTATCTAATTTTATTAGTGAATAATAATATTTTTTTCATAATATATATTAAAATATATAATATATATCTACTATTCGGATACAAATAATTGAAACGTAAAACCATATCAATATCCATATCCCACACGGATATTCGGATATCGAATATCCACATCTAATTTTTCGAATACAGATCGAATACAGGTCAGATATTATCCATACCATTTTCACCTATCGACATTCTATGGCGTTGTTACATAGTATAATTACATTTTAATTCTGTGGGATCTTTTTGAGTGCTGATAACGCTCTAGTATTTATTTAGTTTAGCTTTTAGTTAAATTTTAATTATGTTAAACAGTAAATTAGGATGAATCTATCAGTTCAAAGTGTCAGGATAACGGAACGCTAGCCACGAGATCAATAAAATGTTTCCTGGTGTGCCCAGACAATTCTGAAATTTCGTACTTACCACTTAATTATGTTCACATACATATCTAAACTTTCCTATTTCAAATAACATATAGTTCAATAGCTAAACTAATTCAATCATTAGATATATAATAGAACAACAGGACAGGCAGCTAATGAGCCCGAAAGGTTATTGTGCATTATTATCTAACTGGGATTCTAAGGGACTTGTCTAATTTGGTCGAGTCACATCTATCACCGACCATCGGAAAGTACTTGCAACACTCAAGTACTTGAAAGACAAAGAAAGCGATACTATGATCCAAGCCTCCTAATTCTAAATCTGAAGGTTGAAAATGACCGGTCAGATGCCAATAAATAACAAGTTGCAAGTTATTTTCATCTGTAAAGTAACACTAGTACGCTGCTGTCCATTTGAGGGAATAATGGAAACTTCGAAGTTCGAACATCCTTACATTAAATTATGCTACTAAACTTGCAGAAGAACAGAAAACAAAAAAAACAAATAACACCATATTTTAGTGTTACGGAATGAACTATATAATTTTAGATTAATCACCAAAGAACCCGCCTGCCTGCCGTGTTGCTTCTCATGCATCAGATAAACGCCAAAAATGAACTACAAGTCTACAACATATTCTGACAACGTTGGAATATTAATATATTATTTAAGGAAAGGAGTCCTCCATTATTAACTAAAATTGAGACAATTAGGAAGTGATATTTTCCTGTTCCACTTTTCCTTTTCTGAGCGATAGAGTGAGAGATCCTCGGTCAAAGAAGATCTCATACGTCCCTTGAAATAAGCGGCTGGAGTCCCATTGATGAGACGGGCAAAATTAGTGTGGTAAAATAGAGTTCGAGATTCAATGCGTTTCAATTCTATGACAGAAATATGCCGCGAGTCACTATATCGAGGGGAAATAATCCTTCTGTAGTTTCTATCAGAATTGTCTCGTTACAGGAAAAGACCACAGAGAAATTGATAAAATGGACAAAAAAAGCCGAGTGGAAATCCTATACGTTCCCTCTTCCAAAAAAGCAAGAGCACATCCCTCCATAATCCATATAATATAGACTATCTATAAAAATATATAGATAAGGAAAGAAAATCTAGTAAGAACCCTGGCATGAATCATGATCTTCTTTTTCCTCAATTATTCTATTTTATTTCTTTATTGTAACTATTCTTTTTTTTTTTTTGGAGAAAACCCGTAGGTATTTTGTAACTATTCTTCCTTTGAAGGCGACCTCACCCAGATCCCAATACCTTCCAATACTGAGCAAAACAAAAGCAGAGCTGGAAAATGCTATTCGGCCAAAATGATAAATGCCGTACAGAACATCTTCACTACCTCTTGTTTTGTTGCTATTACTTTTGAAACCCCATAATTCTAACCTTAAAAAACCCATATTCTAAATTTCTTGATTTGTGTACTTGTATATTAATGCCTTTTTTGTGGAAGAAATTTCGCGTATAACTAGCGGCTAAGCTATATCGCTAAACTTCCCCATCAGGCTATCACCATATGAAAATCACAACTCCCTAATCCCAGGCAAAAAACACGCCTACACATCAATGCTAATTAATGTCGGGCTATTTACCATAATTGTATATCATTTCAAGTACGCCTAGTACATACTGTACACTGCAAAATATAGGTTTCCTAAACAATTAAATTGCCATTTGAATCATGAGAGCTAATCATCCTCCTATCAACAACAGAAAAGACATCTAATGTTACTCAAATTAAAGGGATGGTTACTAATATTATAAACAAAAAGCTTACCTGACAGCAGGTTCAGTGAACCGGCGACAAGGCTGCCGTTGCCTGAGCACATGCAAATCGCCACCAGGACAGAACTCAGTCAAGAGGCAAAACCACCGGTCACTCTCAGCCACACCATACAGCCTTGGCAAGAAGGGATGGTCAATCATCTCCAGTATCTCCCTCTCTGTTCTAGCCCTGCCTTCTTTGTTCCTACCCTCCAGTTCCTTCTTATCCATAATCTTTGCGGCCATCACGCCAGCCTCTTTGCCGCTGCATTTCAACTCAGCCAGGTAGACGCTGCCGATGTCACCCGATCCTAGTCGTTGTATGAAGCGAAGATCGGAGATAGAGAGGGAGTTACCGGAGGATTCGGATCTGAGACGACGGATCGTAGCGAGGAGAGGATCGACAGTGTAGGAGTGGGGCTTGGAGAGCGGACCAGAGGAGGAGGAGCAGGAGCCGGATGCAGTGGAGATGGTGGAGCCTGAGCGCTCAGAGGAGCCGAAGCTTATGCTCTGGAGCTCGTCCGCTAGGTCGTCCGGCATATTGTGCACAGAGGAAGAGAGAGACAGAGAGAGTTTTGAGTGAGACAAGAATGGCGAATTTGGAGAGGCACAGAGGAGCCTTTTGAAAGGGAAGAGTGGGAGAATAAAAATTTCGTTGGTAAACCGGTTCTATACAAAATTTAGTCCTTCCATATTTGTTTGATGGGTCCAGCATATCACTGGGTGTTCGCCTACAACTTGAGAGTACACCAAGTTCATAGAGTTGTTATCCCAATATAAGGCCTAAAGAGGAATAAAGTGTTGGGCCGATTGGTGGGCCGGAGTGGGGAGATGGGGCCTGATTTAAGGGCAGGGATTCCGCCTCGGGTTCGGATTTCGGTAGACCAGGATATTGGAGTGCATTGTTCCCGCGGAACAGTTAAGAACACATGTTCCGTTAGGTCAAGGTAACTCAAAAGGGATTTTTAATGCTTAAAGACTTTTGCAACTCTTGGAAATTTTTAATCAGATTAACATGCCTGTCCGGGTTCGTCACATGTAGTATCGGGTAAAAAATTATTATGCATGAGGGATTCATGTCTTGTTAAGGCTAAAACTAATTTCAGACAGGTAGCCAATAAGAAGGAACAAGGATGTGAAAAAAAAAAAAAATCAAAGGATTTGCTAAACCAGACAGCCAACGCCCAACGCTTATCCACTAACCAACATGTTTCCGGTTAGGGGTGGCAAAAAAGCTCGTAGCTCGTCGCTTAATTGTGACTCGCACCTGATTCGCTCGCTAACAGCTTGTTCGTTATTGGACCGAGCTGTTAACGAGCCAGCTCGCCACTAGCTCGGTCCAAAATTAACGAGTTCAAGCTAGCTCGGCTAGGTATCACTTTATGAATTTGTATGATTTTGTGGCATTTTATACTGTCTAGTTCGGTCCAGCTCGATCCAAAAAGCTTGTAGAATTTATTTTCTTCTTAAAACAAGATCTAGCTAAAAAACTAGCTCGGGCTGGTTTGTCACGATTTCAAGCTAAGATTTTAGCTCGGATGCCCTAGGTCCAGCTTGCTCGGCTGTAGCTCGGTCCAGAATTAACAAACTGAGCTAGGATCTAGCTCGGACCGAGCCAGCTCGTTGCCACCCCTATTCCCGGCGAATCAATATGTACTATCTAAATCCAATATATTCCTCCGGCATATCATTTTGCTCAATATATATTACACTTCTTTGAACAACACTTGACGCTGTAATTTACTTAATAATAGGTGTGTTGCCTTTAGACTCCGACTTCAAAATCAAACGCACAAATACAAATGAGAAGGGATATTATAGGGATTAGGGAGGGTAATAATTAGGTTGTTCGTGTGTACATCTGGTGGGGAACCAATGCAGTCTTTTCAGGTAGATGCCTCAGCTCTTAAGATCTTGTTTCGACATAGATGATTTGAAGTGGGACCATTTCAATGAAAGGCCCTTTATCCATTAACTACGGGCTGGGTCAACAAATCAGCCCAATTAATAAACGTCCTGGAGTGGAAGTCCTTTTTTCATTTTTCTTTTCGTCACTTTCTGCTTTCTTGTTGAGTTGTCGTAGCAAGAAAACAAAAATAGAAAGGAAAAGCTCGATTCCAAGTGTCACTAGTATAGTAATTTTTCAATCTATTGCATTTTCACTAGTGCTTAACAGAACGTTCATGGATCTAAAGCCCTAAAGCCCTATTCCCACTAGGCCTTTAGTATATCAAACAAAAAGTGATGTTGTAGCAAACGCAGCCCCATTCCCACTAGGCCTTTAGTATATTAAACAAAAAGTGACGTTGTAGCAAACGCGAAATAAGAAACAAAACTAATTTAGAAGCGACTAACGGTTCCTCCATTCTGTCCCTTAAACATTCTCTGATTAACTGATGCGTAAAGTACAACGGAGACCACTAATTATTGGAGGATCACTAACTACTTGGAGGACCACTTATATTTGAAAAAATTTACAACTGACGCGCATGTATGAATACTTATGCGCACAAGTATTACTATATAATATATTAAATATTCATACCTAAGACATTAAGTATTTCAAAAAAAAATAGACATCAACTTTTTTTTTCTCTCTGATCACACACCAATTTTTTACACGTTTTTAAAAGTGAGTTTTTTTTCTCCATTTACCGGGTTATTCAACACAGGAGGGAACATGCTGCAAGTACAAGTCCCAGTGTTGTGTAACTCCACTTCCAGCAACTCGGCACAGCTTGCGAAAGACTAAAGCTTGTAAAAGGATAACTAAGGATATATTCTTACTTACATCAAAAGGCGTTTACCTGGTTGTATTTTTATGTTTTGGAGAATGACATGTTCTCAATATTTTTTTGCATCAACACTTAGGAGATGTAATTATCAACACTTTAAGTATATATGATGAGTAGTTGGTTCATAAATATCAATACTTTTCAATTGTGATTAAATGTGTTAGTATAGGTAAGTATTCATATGTAGCAAACATCATGGTTTATTAAGAAATAGAGAAAACCATACCAGACAAATACAAATGTTTTCTTCGTTAAGAAATAGTAAATAGTTATAAAGGTGGAAATGAGGCAATCAAGTAGAGGTGTAAATGATGTAGTAAAGTTTCTCTTAGACATTTCATCGAACAGGTTGTGTGCATGAGTAAACAACAAGCAAAGAAGAAATAAAAATCAGTTCACACACTAACTATCAAATGTGATCTCAGATCCATACGAAACGAAATGAAACAGATCAAATCAAACCGTAAGAATTAAAATTCATAAAACTCACTTGGCATCGATTGATTGATTGACTTTCCTTCATCGATTCATAAAACAACAAGATCATATCTAGTTTAGTTGTTAAATGCTTGTAAGTGATTGGAGATGATGAAAACGGAGCTGATTCTAAGATCTCTTTGTAAATCTCCAAATCCTAATCAACCTGCATGAAATCACAAAAGGCATTGATCACGATGTTGTAGGAGATGACATTGGTGATGATCTTGTTCTGGCAAAAGAAGAAGTAGAAGAGAGCAATGGAGTCGTCGAGACGAGGTGGCCATTCCAATGGAATGAGGTTGACACGGCATTGCAAGTGAAAACAGTGGGGCAGGGGAGCGGGGAAGGGATTGGACGCAGTTGTGGAAGGAGAGGCGGGGATCACGAGGCTTTGGAGGATATGAAGGAGATTGGAGAGGATGCGGAGGCGACGCTTACAATAGCGGTGTTCGACGGCAGCCTCCTCGGCTGAGGAGAATGCGAAGAAATTTGAGGATCGAAGGTAGAGGAGAATGATATTTGAGTTGGTTAGAATGTGGATAAGAGATATAGTAGATAATTTAAAGATAAAAACGAGTTGAACAGTTAGGGAAATATTTAGGAGATCAAACATAAGAGGACAAAATCATTACTCAACTCAAATAAACCTACTAGATTAAAATTAACTATATAATAAAATACAATTACTGACTTCACAAATTCCGCTGTTGAAATCTGTGTTGCTGATCTACATAAACATCACTAGACTCCGATTTCACTCAGAATCGTTTTATATAAAAATATGGGCTCAATTTTCGCGTCTCATTTATACCTGACATTTTTATTAATATCCAAAGTTAATTACAAATTAATTATTATACCCATTAATTATTATACCCACGTTTCCCGACTTTTGCCAAAAATATCCAAACCGGCCATAAAATGACCGGTTTCCTTTTTTTTAGAGACTATGAAGAGCAAGATAATAAAATCTAACACTGAAAATTCGAATTTATTGTTTAAATTATTTGTTAGATTACTTCTTTTTATTTATAATTAACATATTTATACTAAAATACACTAGATTACTTGAAATTATGTTGAATTACACTATATTACAATAAATTATGTTGAATTACGCTAAATTACAATAATTTCGCTAATTATGCTGAAATACGGTAAATTACGCTAAAGTAGACCGATTTTGTGCCATCTTTCATGAATCATAAAAAATAGTAAAAAAAATTCCAAAAATAGTAAAAATTGGTATTCTACAAGTTCATTATGGAACTAATTTACTAAGCTACTTAGATTGAATAATAGAAATGAAAATCTTAGTCGGAAACTTCAATTCAAGTTTTGAGGCTCTTCCCTTTATTTTTGGTAATTATGAATTTTGAAATCTAGCATCATGGGCACATACGCATGCGTATTTTCGCAAGCTTTCCGAAAAGTGGTCATTTGGTGAAATCGGACACTAGAGCGCTGTTTTATGGCCGTTTGAAGTTTTATTGTCGTTTTTTCACCTTTCAGTGAAGATATCGTCCCTATTCTATGTATTTGAGCGTAATTTATCGTATTTTAGCGTAATGTAATGTAATTAGTGTAATTTAACTTAATATATTGTAATTCAACATAATTTCAAGTAATTTGCTTATTTAGTATCAATATGCTAATTATATATCAAAAGAAGTAATCTAACAAATAATTTAAACAAAAAATTCGATTTTTCACTGTTAGATTTCATTATCTTGCTCTTCATATTGTCTCTTAAAAAAATAGAAAACCAGCTATAAATGACCGGCTTATGGGGAGAGGAAAACCGGCCATTTTGTGACCGATTTGGTCAATTTGGCAAACATCGGAAAACGTGAGTATAATAGTTAATTTGTAGTTAATTTGTAATTAACTTTGGATATTAATAAAAATGTCGGCATTTATACGGTCCAACTGACTTCGCATAATCTCAGGCACCTCGAGCCCTCAACCCTATCTCTAAATCTGCACCATTATTAACTACTGCATAAAAGACGGTTCAGATTCGTTAATATTTGTAAGAAGTTCGTTCAGGCTGAGCACTCCAACTCGTCCAAAGTGATCCTGAATCTGCAAACTTCAAATTCTCTGTGGCAGTGTCTGTTGCAATACACTATGCGGCTATGCCCATCACTGACACGTTAGACCCACATAACTCCCGGTTGGGCAACCGTCTGTTGTTTCGGGCTCTGTGGGCTCCCCATTAGTCATTGAGTGATTCAACATACGGTTTGTGTTTCTTAGTTGGCCGCAGAGCACATATTCTGCCACGTGAGCCTATCTTGTGACTCTTGTCTGATTCCTCCTCACTCTGTCAAAGACATCGTTCGTCGTGTTCATCTTCTTTTTTTCCCTTTCTCTCTCCAGATTGCTCCCAAACTCGATTCCACATCTCCATTCGAAGTTTCAAACAAAAGATCCCCAAAGGGAAAAAGGTCCTGAAGGAAACAAAAATATGAATAAATAACACTCAGAAGAAGAAGGTAGGAGAAAGCGAACAAGCACAAGAGAGAGGTACCTTCCACCTTCCATTTCCACCTACCACCGACTCCTTCCCATACATTTCTTCTCCAATGGGGCACGAAGGCGGGGGGTTCAAGCCGGGCTCGACCCGTTCTGGTCTACCCACCACCCGATCTCGGGTTCCTCGCGGCCGCCAGATCCAGAAAACCTTCAACAATGTCAAGATTACCGTCCTTTGCGGATTCGTCACACTTCTGGTGCTACGTGGCACGATTGGAGTGGGCAACCTAACTGGTTCCACACCCGAATCCGACGATCAACACGTCGTCGAGGACATTGACCGGATTCTTCGTGAGATCCGCACCGACTCCGAGCCCGAACCTGAAGACCCGCTGAAATTCATGTACTTTGGTAACTCTACTTCTCACAATTGGACTTACACAGAAGCGGTTGAGGCCATAAATTACTCGCTGGGGCCAAAGATCTCCGACTGGAATCAACAACGCCAGGCCTGGTTATCTCAAAACCCTAATTTCCCTAATCAGATATCAAGTAAGCCGCGGATCCTTCTTGTTACTGGGTCACCTCCAAACCCCTGTGACAATGCCATTGGCGACCACTACCTTTTAAAATCCACTAAAAACAAGATCGACTACTGCCGCCTCCATGGGATTGAGATCCTCTACAACATGGCGCATCTTGACAAGGAGTTAGCGGGCTACTGGGCGAAGCTCCCGTTACTCAGACGGCTTATGTTGTCCCACCCTGAAATCGAGTGGATCTGGTGGATGGACAGTGATGCACTCTTTACTGACATGGCATTTGAGTTGCCCCTCCAAAAATACGAAAATCACAATCTAATTATTCACGGTTACCCTGATCTGTTATTCGAGCAGCACTCATGGATTGCTTTAAACACAGGCAGCTTCCTTCTTAGGAACTGTCAGTGGTCACTCGACCTTCTTGATGCGTGGGCCCCCATGGGCCCGAAAGGGATTGTCAGAGAATTAGCTGGTAAGATTTTAACGGCGAACTTGAAAGGGCGCCCTGCATTTGAGGCTGACGACCAATCAGCTCTAATCTACCTTTTAATTTCCCAACAAGATAAATGGTTGAGTAAGGTGTACGTTGAGAATTCATATTACCTTCATGGGTTTTGGTCTGGGTTGGTGGACAAGTACGAGGAGATGATGGAGAAGCATCACCCAGGACTGGGAGATGAGAGGTGGCCGTTTGTGACCCACTTTGTTGGGTGCAAGCCTTGTGGATCCTATGGTGATTACCCAGTAGAGAGGTGTCTCAATAGCATGGAGAGGGCATTTAATTTTGGTGATAATCAGGTCTTAAGATTATATGGGTTTGGACACAAAGGGTTGCTGAGCCCTAAGATTAAGCGGGTCCGGGATCAGACTGCAGACCCGCTTCAGGTGAAGGAGAAGCTTGACATGGCGGCCAGGATAGTTATGGGATAGGTCAGGCTGGTTTTTATCATAATGTCATTAAATTCGTTTGTGTAATAGGATGGATAATCTACGGGATGATTTTCAAAAGAAAAAAAAAAGGAAAAAGTTAGGATGGATAATTCGTTTGTGTTTTGTTGCAATTTGCTGGGCTAAGGGTTGTTCTTGAATGATAATTATTTAATGTTAAGAAATTTTTTGTCGAAGATTAGTTCTTTTATTTTGGTTATTTAATTTTGAGTGAGGCTACGGTGCTATGCATAGCACCAATTGGGTCCGTACTACGGCTCAAAATTTGACTTTTCAAAATTCTAACGGTCGATCCGAACCGTTCAACATTATTATAAAATGAATATGTACTTGCAAACTAAATTTTACATTTTTTCGAATTTTTTTACTATTTTTTCGAAAATCACTTGATCTGAACATTCTGGACCATTCAAAAACAGCCTATCTAAAAAAATAGTAAAAAAATTCGAAAAAATATAAAATTTGGTTTGCAAGTACATATTCATTTTATAATCATGTTGAACGGTTCGGATCGACCGTTAGGATTTTGAAAAGTCAAATTTTGAGCCGCAGCACGGACCCAATCCGTGCTATGCATAGCACCGTAGCCTCACTCTTTAATTTTTGAGTGTGACCTTCTAGAAGGGATGTGTGCTACTAAATAGTTGTCATGCTTCCATTTTTTATAATCAAGTTTCTTTATTTATCAAGATATCCTTTTATACCTAACCAAATTTTCTGTAGTGAACTGAATATTGAAGTTGCATCAGAAAGTACAAATTTAACTTACTGTATGTTAAACTTGATCTTTCTTATCTATCGTTAGTTTTGCCAGGAAAAGGGTACTGCTGATATGCATTATCTTATATGTTCAAATGGATGAGAGTTGAAGTCTAGTTTAACTGAACAGATTATGTATAGATACTTGTCAGGTTGACTTACAGCATGTGCAGTTGTCTGCTAATAGGCTATATTGTTACAATGAGCAAAGAGCCGTTTCTCAATGGGATCCATCTCTCACTGTTTATAATACAAAGGTATGATTCTTGTTATTTAATTTGAGATACTAAATATTTAAAAAATTTGTACCCACCCTGCCTCTTTCTTGAGGAATATATGAGGATGTCAGATTTGAATTGCATAAATTAGGTCACCCCCAGTGGTGGAGTAGCCTTGTACACAGGTATGCAGGAGGGATAATATCAATGACAATTAAAAAAGTGTATATGGTGTGCTGGGGTTGGGAGAGAATTTTATTCTGTGGGCTTCGCAAAACATAATATAACATATCCCTGCAAAACAAATAACATTTCACATTTGAAGTAGCTGGATAAGTTTGTCATTCTAACATATTAATGATCACATATGACTCTCTTGTTCTTACTTTTTGTCAAAATCAACCAAGCCTTTCCTTTTCCTTATTCTTTACTGCTCTTTGAGTATGTAATGGAGAATTTTTTTTTTGGAGGTCAGCGGACGAAATGCCCACTAACAAATTGTATTAATGAAGGAAAAGTTTACAATTTAGTTAAATAGTACAATCTCACTACAAAGAAAAAAGGACAGCTAGCAAAGAACAATATAAACTCGCAAAACCCCCGCTAGTCCTAAGCCTGAGAGTCTTCTAACAGTTGTGGCACCACTGTTGTATTTCAAGGGCTGTATCATGTATTAGTATTGTCACAGCTCAGCTCTTATCATCGGATAGAAATAAATGGTTAGTCCTATTAAATGTGGTATTATTTTGCGAGTTTTGACTTTTATAGAGGGACGTCCTCTTAAACAATTGTCATGTTTTGACTCTTTATAATATGATTTATCTTATACATTGTCCGTACTGCTCACAAATTGTCATTTGCTCATTTTCTATATATGATATTGAATAGTGATAACTTTAGAGACTTTAATAGGTCATTGTATGATATCTCCTAAACTTTTCTGTGATAGGAAGGCATCCTATTAGAAGTTGAAATTTAAGTTGTGCACCTAAAACTTTTATTTTAATGTTTATCATATTAATTGTAATTGGGATGGGGGTGGGGAGTGAAGTAATATTAATGGAAAAACTTGTATTGTTACAGATATTTATCGGGTTTGACGTCTATGATTTCTGTGCTTTCACACCCTTTTATAGGTATATTTGTGCATGTAGGAATGTTTCAGGTGTGACTGTATCATATATAGACTATATATCATCTAGCACCCTTGAAATATAGAAAAATCTCATCTGTTCTTCCACATCACGGTGGGATATTGCATATTCCCCCTTATATTCTAATTTAGTCCAACAGCCTACTTATTCCTTTTATTATATTAATATAGGCAGATGAAGAGTTTTATATGTTAGTCTTAATTTGGTTATTGTGTTTAAAGTTTGACTGTTTAGAAGTGGTGCTTTCTACTAGATAGTTCCCTTTTCTTTTTCTATCCAAGGAGTATTTTATGGTTTACAAATTATAGCTTC
>JAJGRW010003868.1:0-24220 GCA_025461045.1 Carex parvula | reverse complement strand
GTTTAGAATCTGAAGTTCGATTTGAATTTTAATATAAATTAATATAACCAGCAGTTATTATAAGCCACTGGATGAATAATAACCTACAGTTATCTCAATTAAAAACCTGAAGTTTTATTATAAATTTTCATATAAAATCACTATAATAACTAGAAGTTATTATAGGTCATTGGATGAAAATATAACCCGAAGTTATTTCAAATTAAATTTTACATAGCGCAGTCAAGCAATTTAATACCATAAGTATTAAATAAGTATTTTATTATAACCTGAAGTTATATAATATTAACCTGAAGTTATTAATACATTTAAATTTATTTATGCAATTTACACATTCTTTTATTTATATTTATTCATCTCCCTTTTCACCACCTTAAGTTATGATATAATAACCTGAATTTATGGCATTAATAACCTGAAGTTATGATATTAATAATCTGAAATTATTAATACGTATCTAATTTTGTAGTACATATGACAAATCTCACAAAGTTTGAATTTATCTCCTTTTTCATTATCATAACTCGAAGTTATGGTATTAGTAACCTGAAGTTGTATTTTGTAATAAATACATATTAATGAAAAATGAGAAAGAAAAACATCCTCAAGATGTTTGTTACAGATGTGGGATGACAATCATTGATTGCGTACCTGTCGTACGCCCAAGCATTTTGTAGGGCTTTATCAAGCCTCAATTAAGAAAAAAAAACAGAGAAAATGTGGAAACTAAAATGACCCTGAATATGACTGCCATATAGACACTTTACTAAGAGAGAAAATATAATGTAGAAGTTTATGTTTATAAAAGTTTAGTTTACATTTTAATTTTTATATTGTATGCAAATAAAATTAATGAATAAAGGTAGTTTATTTTTATTTTAATTTATTCTTGCATTCTTTTATTTTCAAGGAAAATGACTGACGCAATGGTAAGTAAAGAAGATCCATGTTTAGTAGACAGTGGAACAACAAATACCATATTGAAAAGTAAGAAATATTTTTCACAATTGCATCTTGGTGAGACTAATATCCACACTATATCTGGCACAACTAATTTAATTGAAGGCTCCGGAAGAGCTTGTATTTGTGACATGAAGGAACAAAATTAATAATAGATGATGCATTATATTCAAGTAGATCCAGAAGAAATCTACTAAGTTTTAAAGATATTCGAAAGAATGATTATCATATTGAAACTATGAATGAGAGAAATTGTGAATATCTTCATATCACATCTATTAAAAATAGCCATAAAATTATAATGGAAAAGATGCAAGCATTGTCTTATGGACTATATGGTACTTATATAAGTACAATAGAATCAAATATGGTTACTAACCAGAAGTTAGTTGATCCAAAGTTATTTACTTTGTGGCATGACAGATTGGGTCATCCAGGTAGATAATAATTGAAAGTGCAAATGGGCATCCCCTAAAGGACCTGAAGATCCTATTATCAAAAAAATTGACATGCGAAGCATGCTCTCTTGAAAAACTAATTACTAGGTCATCTCCAAATAAAATTGGACCTGAAGCTCCTTCATTTTTAGAAAGAATTCAAGGAGATATATGTGGGCCTATTACACCTCCATGTGGACCATTTAGAAATTTTATGGTGTTAATTGATGCATCAACACGCTGGTCACATGTGAGTTTGTTAGCAACAAGAAATGTTGCATTTGTTAGACTATTAGCACAAATTATCCAATTAAGAGCTCATTTTCCAGATTATCAAATTAAAAGAATCCGGCTTGATAATGCAGGAGAGTTTACTTCTCAAACTTTTAATGATTATTGCATGTCTAATGGAATTACGGTAGAACATCCAGTGGCCCATGTTCATACACAACGGTCTAGCAGAATCGTTGATTAAAAGGTTGCAATTAATTGCTATACCTTTACTTATGAAATCTAGTTTACCGTCTGCTGCATGGGGACATGCCATATTACATGCTGCTGTACTAATTAGGTTAAGGCCAACTGTAGATCATAGGTATTCCCCGTTACAATTGGTCTCTGGAAGATAACCAAATTTGTCCCATCTAAAGGTATTTGGTTGTGCAGTATATGTTCCAATTTCTCCTCCACAACGCACAAAAATGGG
The DNA here is from genome assembly GCA_025461045.1 of Carex parvula. NCBI lineage: Eukaryota > Viridiplantae > Streptophyta > Magnoliopsida > Poales > Cyperaceae > Carex > Carex parvula. Next base: position 22,117 of record JAJGRW010003868.1, on the reverse strand, counting down.
ACCTCAAAGAAGGTTGAGAAGTTATATTGGTTTTAACTCTCCTTCTATTATTAAATATTTAGAACTATTAACAGGAGATGTTTTTACAGCAAGATTTGCTGATTGTCATTTTAATGAATCAATATTTCCAAACTTAGGGGAAGAAAAACCAAAGCTGGATAAACAAGTAACTTGGAATTCATCGTTATCTTATCTTGACCCCCGAAGTGGTCAATGTGAACTCGAAGTTCAAAATATTATAAATTTGCAAAGAATTGCAAATGAATTGCCTGATGAATTTATAGATTCAAATAGAGTTACTAAATCGCATATTACAGCTATAAATGCACCTGCTCGAATTGACATTACAAAAATATCTAATGAATCTAATGTGCGTAGAAAACGTGGAAGACCACTTGGTTCTAAGAATATAAATCCATGTAAAAGAAAAGAGCAGAATAAAGCAGTTGGTCCAACCCCAGAAGAGATTGATGGTAAAACTCCTGAAGAAGTCAATAAAACCCTAGAAGAGGTTGATAGTAGAACTCCTGAAGAAGTTGATAAAATCCCAGAAGAGATTAATGGTAAAACTTCTGAAGAAGTTGATAAAACTCTAGAAGAGGTTGATGAAGTTCCAGAAGAAACTCAGGTACCTAGTGATTATGAGATCTCAATAAACTATGTACAGAATGGTACAATATGGAACCGAAATGAAACATGTGCTGATGAAATTTTTGCATATGCTATAGCAATTGATGTGCTAAATGAGGAAGATTATGTGCCAAAAACTCCTGAAGAGTGTATGCACAGAAATGATTGGCCAAAATGGAAAGATGCCCTGAAGGCTGAATTAGATTCGCTTGAAAAGCGCAATGTTTTTGGACCTGTAGTCTTAACCCCTAAAGATGTTAACCCTGTAGGTTACAAATGGGTATTTGCAATAAAAATGAATGAGAAAAATGAGATTGTGAGATATAAAGCAAGGCTAGTGGCACAAGGCTTTACACAAATACCTGGAGTCGATTATGAAGAGACGTATTCACCTGTAGTGGATGCGATAACTCTCAGGTTTTTAATAAGTCTCACAGTTACAGAAAATCTAAAAATACGACTTATGGATGTCGTAACAGCATATTTATATGGTTCACTTGATAGTGACATATACATGAAAATCCCCGAAGGATTGAAAATGCCTGAAGCATATAAATCAATACCTAGAGAAATGTACTCTATAAAATTAAGAAGATCTTTATACGGACTAAAACAATCAGGCCGAATGTGGTACAATCGACTGAGTGAGTACCTTCTAAAAGAATGATATAAAAATAATATAATCAGTCCGTGTGTTTTTATTAAAGATCAAATCTAGGTTTTGCAATCATTATAGTGTATGTTGATGATTTGAATATTATTGGATCTCCTGAAGAGATTGAAAATACCTTAAAATTATTGAAAAATGAGTTTGAGATGAAAAACCTTGGTGTAACTAAAATTTGTCTCGGCTTGCAGATCGAGCATCTAAATAATAGAATATTTATCCATCAATCAAATTATGTTGAAAAAATACTAAAGAGATTCAATATGGATAAAGCTCAACCTTTGAGCACACCAATGGTCATTCGATTGCTAAATGCAGAAAAAATTATTTCCGTGCGCAAGAAAATAATGAAAAAATGCTTGGTCCTGAAGTACCATACTTAAGCGCAATTTGGGCATTATTATATCTTGCAAATAATACAAGACCCGGTATCTCATTTGCAGTAAATGTGTTAGCAAGATATATTCCAAACCAACCAGAAAATATTGGAATGGAATTAAACACATATTTTAATATCTCTGCGGAACTAGAGATATGGGGTTATATTATTAAAAGGATACAAAATTCAAATTAATTAGATATGCAGATGTGGAATATTTGTCGGATCCACATAAAGCACGATCTCAAACGGGATATGTATTCACTTATTGTGGAGCTGCAATTCATGGCGATTAACAAAACAAACTCTTACGGCAACATCATCAAATTATGTCGAGCTAATCGCCTTATACGAGGCAGGTCGACAATGCGTTTGGTTACGGTTAATGATTCAAAATATTCAAGAATGCGGACTTGAAAATATCAAGGAAATCCCTACTCCGCTGCATGAAGATAATGCAGCATGCATTGCACAAATCAAAGAAGGATATATCAAAGGAGACCGGACTAAACATATTGCGCCAAAGTTCTTTTCAACACATGACCTACAAAGGAAGGCATAATCAATGTTTGTCAAGTCCGATCAATCGATAATTTGGCAGACCTATTCACAAAATCTTTGCCGACGAAGGTTTTTGAACAACTCAGAAAGAAGATAGGTCTACACCGATTGAAGAATATTCAATGATATCTAAATGAGGGGAAGCGTTATACGCACTGTACTCTTTTTCCCTTAATCAAGTTTTTATCCCAATGGGTTTTTCTTGATAAGGTTTTTAATGAGGCAGTACACGGTCCGGAAGTATCGTGTTAATATTGATCCTGAAGTATCATATTAATATTGATCCTGAAGTATCATATTAATAGCGTATAATGAAAGATGAACATCCAAGGGAAAGTGTTGTAAATCAAATTTAATATGATTTATGTGGATGTTCAATTCATTGCCCTACTTCTCCACTACTCCACTACTCCACTACTATGGACATTCATTTTCTTCTTTATTATTATAACATCTCTTTCTAGCCTATAAATAGAGGCTTTGTAAAAGCAAGAATGTACATACAATTAGAAGAGAATAAGATTATAATATTGCTCTTTCTATCTCTCTTGTTATTTACTTACTATTGCTACAACTTTATTTTAATTTTACAACAGTTATTTTATTTTATTTATTTATTTTATATGTTATTTTAAAAAAATCTGTAGGGGTGAAAATGGATCGGATAGTGGTAAAACCATATACGTATCTGTTTTTTGTTCGAATACGGATATCTGTTTTTAGTACTATTATTTATTAAAAAAACACATAAATATTATTAAGAAATACGAAAGTTCATAAATATTTATCTTATTATAATGATGAATAACATAATTTTTTCATAATATATATTAAATTATTTAATATATATTTAGTATTCAGATACAAATAATTAAAATTGAAAATCATATCAGTACCATAATCCACATGTTGAGCAGTTCGGATCGGTTGTTTGAATTTTCAAAATAAAAATATGGCGTGAAGTAAAACGTTGTTTTACTTCACAACTCACCATAGTCTATCTCTATATATAGAGACCGGCTAATGTCATAACGTTATAATTTCGGTCGAAATTATCACGAGTCGTTTTTGCAATTTCAAAATCCAAACAACCGATCCGAACCGTTCAACATATTCTAAATATTGAAATGTGCTTGGAGACTAAATTTTACATTTTTTGGAATTTTTTTACTATTTATTAAGCCACTTTAAAAGTCGCTGATCCGACGGTAAACAGTAAAAAACAGTAAAATTTTCTGGACCACCGGATTAGAAACTTTCAAAGTGGCTTAATAAATAGTAAAAAAATTCCAAAAAATGTAAAATTTGATCTCCAAGCACATTTCAATATTTAGAACATGTTGAATGGTTCGGATCGGTTGTTTGGATTTTCAAAATGTAAAACCCGACTTTTTATAACTTCGGCCGAAGTTATAACGTTATGATATTAGCCTATCTCTCTCTCTCTCTCTCTATATATATAGATAGATAGATAGACTATGGTGAGTTGTGAAGTAAAATAACGTTTTACTTCACGCTATATTTTTATTTTGAAAATTCAAACAACCGATCCGAACTGCTCAACATGTTCTCTATATTGAAATGTGCTTGGAGACTAAATTTTACATTTTTTGGAAATTTTTTTTACTATTTATTAAGCCATTTTGAAATCGCGGATCCACTGTGAACAGTAAAAAACAGTAAAAATTTCTGGACCACCGGCTCAGCGATTTTCAAAGTGGCTTAATAAATTTCTGGACCACCGGATCAGCGATTTCCAAAAAATATAAACTTTAGTCTCCAAGCACATTTTAAGGTAGAGAACATGTTGAGCGGTTCGGATCAGTTGTTTGAATTTTCAAAATGAAAATATGAGCGTGAAGTAAAAATGACCTCTTACTTCACAACTCACTATAGCCCAGCTATATATATATATATAGAGAGAGAGAGAGAGAGAGAGAGAGAGAGATGAGCTAGAAACTCAAATTATCTTGAATATATATACATCGATTTCAAATTGGCTTAATAAATAGTAAAAAAATTCCAAAAAATATAAAATTTGATCTCCAAGCACATTTCAATATGGAGATCATTTCAATTTGGCTTAATATATATCTACTTTGAAAAAAATTAGGTTCAATTCGATAATTTGAGTTTCTGTCTGATTCGCTTCAAGATATTCACTTCAAAATATTGTACGTTTGATCAATCAGTACGAATATTAATCTGGATATATATATAGAGAGAGAGAGATGAGCTAGAAACTCAACATGATCTCCATATTGAAATGTGCTTGGAGACCAAATTTTACATTTTTTTGAATTTTTTTTACTATTTATTAAGCCACTTTAAAAATATACAGAGATCAGTACGAATATTCAAGATATTCACTTCAAAAATTATTTTGTTGCCCAACAAATCCAAATTAAGTATGATGAATATCAGACCTACTCCGCTCTATAACATTAATGGCATAATTTAGCTTCTTTGCAATTCGTAATTCTGTCCTTGGGCAGAAAATAAAAATAGAGCGATGACACAAAGCATAATTTGGTGCTGGTTTAAAAAAATCGAATTGGACAACGAAATGTCTCGAAAGCCTTCCCAATTGACTATATATGAAAAAAAAATATAATTGTAAGCCTTACTTTATATTCTTAATTAAAATAATAATAAATATTGAAAGATATTATTTTATTATGCATATGTTTTTGTTACTTGGACAACATGAATATTAGCTTCACTCATATTTAAATTAAAATTGTCCACAAGAATAAACCTAATTAGATTAAAATTTGGTAGAATTTATGCTTGTTGATAATTGTCCACAATAATTAATTCGTAGTACCGACCAACGGACTAATATTCTTATGCATAGTACCTTAGCCTCACTCATAATTAAATATATATTTTTTAACCATCAAATAAAAAAAAGTCGGTATTTGATAGATAACATATATATCTATATATCTAATACCACATTTAATCCCTCGTGTGTACTTTTTGTTGCTCTACTACTTGAGTTGAAAAATATATAATTTGAAAATGTTAGGCACTAAGATGATCAAGAAGTCGTATCCCTTCTTTTTATTCATCTATTAAATGAAGATCAAGATAACTGAGCAAAAACGGGAGACAAAACAGTTGCATATGTTCATATCTAGTACAGAGTTATAACATTCCACTATTATATTTTCAATAAGCTACTCCAAACTAGCCAAGATTAACTAATCCTACATCATACAATATAATACATGAAATCGATCTCAATCATATCGTGTGGAACTTAATTGGTGCACCGTACTGAGGATGCACCATAATAACAGTGTATGGAGCATGCTGGTATTTTTCTGACAGCTCAAATTTAAAATGTTGGAGAATCATACTCAACCCCATCTTGGCCTCTAGAAGTGCAAAATTCTGGCCAATGCATATACGTGGGCCCCACCCGAAGGGAAAGAAGGCTGACTGCCCATCCATTGTTGCCTTTGAGATACCTTCAGCAAACCGTGTTGGTTTGAACTCAGTTGCGTCAGGGCCCCATATGTCAGGGTCATGATGGATGAATAGTATTGGCAATGCTAGATGCACACCAGGTGGAAAGGTTACCTCGCCAAGTTGCATGGTTTTGCATGTTTGACGGACAAGCATAATTACAGGCGGGTACAAGCGAAGCACCTCATATAGTATCATGGTCACCTAAAATTGAAATTAATTAAGAACATGAATAACAAAATGTAAGGGTGAGTTCTTAGAGCAACTATTGTAGTTAACATTATACTAGGAAGTTTCCCCTTCTGAGTTCATAAAATAACTATGTTAATTAACTTGCAGTTAGAGCAAGTCAATCCATTAGTCCATAACCATTATTTTTCTGGCTTTAATTGGATATGTTTTATTGGGATACACATATATATGCCTTGGCACTATCAGAAACTGTTGTAAGGCAAGGTATACCCATCACCAAAAAAAAAAAAAATAATAAAACTTGATTAATGGTATACATGTATGCCTTGGTACTATCAGAAACTGTTGTAAGACAAGGTACACCCATCACCAAAAACAAAAATAATAAAACTGGTTTAATGGTATACATGTATGCCTTGGTACTATCAGAAACTGTTACAAGGATGAAATCATAATTGTAAATGCCCTTCTCATATTGTGAAAACATGATCTCTTTGAATCCACATAATTAATATTTGAAACTCACAATTTTTAGTCGGCTCAAGCCATCAAAATCAGGCTTTTTCTTCCCAAAATGTTGCAAGACCTCCTCACGCGCCTTTTCTTGCCACTCAGGATGCATGCTCAACACGACCATAGTCCAGGTCAGCAGCACTGACGTGGTCTCCTGTCCCGCAAAATAAAATAGTTTGCACTCTTCTATCACATCGTTAGTTGTCATGCCAAGACTTGAGTCCGATTTCCCGTTTTGCCCGATTTCCCTCATGTTTGATTCTAACAAAAGACCAAGCAGGTCATCTTTTGTGGTGTCTCCATTTTGGATGGCATTCTCCCTTTTTGCAATAATGCCCATGAGTAGTGTTCGCACCTCTCTTCCGATCTGCTTCATCCTCCTATTGTTTTCAGTTGGTAGGTACCTATGACAACAGTGAACAAGGCCCAATATCATTTCATAATTTTGAAAAGAATATTGACACTTACCCTGGTTCCTTGGCAAGGCTTAAACTGGAACTAGATATAAGAGGACCATATTTAGTTGTTAATCACTGCAACCATTTCTGTTTTTGTTTGTTTGTTTGCATATTTATTTGTTTTTTTTTAATTTAGCTCTTAATCCTGGTTACACAATACTAGCTATAATATCAGAAGAATTTCAGAACTTAGAAAAAAAAGATACTATGTTAATTTCTAAGTTACATAATTTCCACAAATTTATAGTAATAGTACACATGAAAGGCATAATTCGGCAGAGGAAAATTGGTCAACTGCTGCACTTCATTTTTTCTTGTACACGAATCATGAAACTGAGTACAAATTACAAAATTATTTTTTAAATAAAAGCCAAAATAACAAGGTAAAGGGACTCATACCAGTTGAATGGCAAGAACAAGGTTGGAACAGCTTTGATGAAGCGCTCAGCCATCTCACTTTGAAGCTGGAAAATGCGTCTCCCTTCCAGGTAACTACTGCCAAATGCTGCTCTTGAAATGACATCTCCTGTTAAATTTTGCATCTCTGGCCAAACATCGAGCTCAAATGACCCATCAGGCCCCACTGCGCTCTCCCATCTATCAACTAGCTCATCACAACAGGCAGAGAATGCTGGCAGCATCATCTGAAAAGGAAAAGGTTTTTATTGGCTTCCCGTTATGAATAATAAAAGTGTGATATCCCCACAATCAATATTTATAACATCAAATATTCAAATGAAGAATTCCATTTCTAAAACTTGTGGTGTTAAATTTGACATCCTAAAACAGTATGTGCTACAGATATCAACTTTTGGTTTCATCATGAATTGCTAAAATCATATTAATAATGACCACTGTCTCTTACATATATTAGTTGATATAAAAGGATAAACTAAGACCAGCAGTACCAATTTAATACAAAATTATATAGAACACATCATAAACCACTACAATGCCAATACCAGAGCAAACTATTGGTTCCATGGCACTAATACTATTCACCAACGTACATTGCTCTTATTTTTTTCCCACAAGTACAAGAAAGGTGCCAAACACAGTTTCTTGAATGAAAGAATTTTATGTGGAAGGTTTCATTAACTTAGCAGCAAAGCACCTATATATCACAAAAGTAAAAACCAGATACATGTCGAAAGAATTTAGTATTTTCCTAAGTTTTATTTTGTGTCATAAATTACCTTTAACTTCTCTACATGAAAGGCAGGGTTGAGAAGTCTTCTATGCTTAGCCCATTTCTCCCCTTCATAATTGACAAGCCCGTCAGCTAATAGCCGACCGAATGGGCTTGTTTTTTGTTTCTGAAAGTGCCCGAATTTATTGGATAGAATTTCTTTCACTAATTCTGGATCCCGGATGGTAATTCTTGGGATGGGCCCAAACCAAGTAAAAGACTGTTTGCCTGTATTTTGTTAAAGTGATATCAATTTTCATCCAACAGGTTAAAGAGCATCAATGAATGATTATACGTCGGTGATGAAGTTTAATTTGGGATATTGCAATTTGAAGTCTAATTGATAATTTTGAATTTTGGGAGATTGTTTAGAATAAAATTTTAGACTAAAATAAATGAGCAGGGATGGAAAGCAAAGTAGGAACAAAATAATTCCCTCGTAATTCACCCATCAAAACTAAGAGAAAATAAATGAGCAGTTATTCTCAGTTCGCACCAAATTCTTTCATGCTGCGATGAAGCAGGGGTGAAACACGAGGGATAATATCGTGCGAAAATGGCATGGGCTTGGCACTCGCTTCTTTGTTAAGCCGGGTGAACTCCTTCATATCACCAGCAAGGGACCGGTACACAGTACCCCGCAGACCTTGCTTCCTGAGCGCCTGGTCTAAGCGCCTCGGCCTAAGCCACCTTGAATGGACTTGGGTCGCTCCCCATACGAGAAGCAAGGAAAAAGCGCCTATGAAAAAACTCCATATCCACAGGTTGGATCCAAATTGTGAAAATATTTGTTGCATCTTGGTACGCAGAGGGGTTTTTCACTGAGGTTATGAGTATTACGTACAGCGGAAGAACTGTGATTATATATATATAGAATGAGTGGTTATAAATTTGGGAGGATCGAAGTGGTTAATAAAAGGGGTTAGAATAAGAAAGTATGGCTTGGAAACCAAGCCATGTGTCAAAACATGGTCAACAATTATATCAAGCCTGCGTTTCTCGAAGACAATGACATCATTGCGTTCGTATCTTTTTGTTTTTGTCGAAGACAAGCAGTTTCCTGCGTTTATTTAATCCCTTTCCGTCTAAATTGCAACGATCAGATTTCATATCATGTTGAGTTCCCTTATTTTGGTACGCTGTGTTGGTCCCCTGTATCTCCAATAGGGAAATTTTTGTATACCTTTCGAAAACTTCAAAATTATGTATTTTCTCCTCAATTTTAAAAATTAACTAATTTACTTCAATTATTATCTTTTTTATAAAATACATTTTAAATTTATAAAATATCTATTTTATCTATTATTAAAAACATAAAAATATATACTATGTATTAGAAAAATATTCAGTCTACTAATTGGTTGGTTTCCAAAGATAAATTATTTATTTGTTTACTTGTGATACATAAAAAGCGGCATATATGCACATGTTTGTCTGAGCGTCACAAGTAACAAATAAATTATTTGCTCTCTCACCCTGACAATTAGAAAATTAAACATTAATCTAAACATGCTACATATATTTTTTATAAGAATAAAATGAGAATTTATAAATTTAAAATGAGTTTTACCATAAAGACAATAAATTAGATAAATCTGTTAGATTTAAAAATTTAAAAAGATAAATATAATATTATCAATTTTAAAAGAAAATATATATAATTTTGAGAATTTGGAAGAATATACATAAAATTCTCCGTTACCTATATATATATATACACATCTCAAAGTGCCTTCTAAGTAGGGGTGCCGAAATATTTGTTAATAACATTAAAATTAATCAAATTAAAGAAAATGACATTATTTTTTTAGAATTTTCAAAAATAATATTTCCGATAGATAATTCAGCAAAATTGAATTGCTATTTTGCTCGTTATCTAGCGAAATTTAATTGGCCCAATTATGTTAGATTATAAGCGAAATTGTGACTCCGCTGAATAATCACTAGTACAAAAAACCCCTTCACCGACCCTCAACCACTGATTGTTTTAATATGTAACAGTCGGTGTAGAGACTGCGTGGTAAAATTGCAGAAGTTGAATCCAATTCCGCTGGATAACTTAGTGGAATCTCCACATGGGATAGACATAACTTTATGGACAAATCCTTCTTTCTCCGCTCACTATCAGCGCTCATCCCTTTATATGCCTGCTCAGTTGACTGCGTGCATGGTCTGGCTTGGAAATGGACAGAGGGTCTATTCACCTGCTCCTCCACCTACAGGCTCTTACATCACAGGGGTATCATCTCCCCTAATCATGGGTCTCTCTGGCAAATTAAGGTCCCAATGAAAATAAAAATCTTTCTCTGGCTAATGCTGGATAACAAGATTCTGTCACAGGAGGTACTGCTCAATCGGGGATGCATGGTGCAGCCTGGATGCAAATTGTGCAACTCGACGGCAATTGAGACGACGCAGCATATTATGTGGTCCTGTCCTTATGCAAGGAGCTTTTGGAGGGGGTTGAGGTTGCATTATAACCTCCCTCATGGGTCGGATACAAGTCTCAGACGCAGTTGGGACATGTCCCAGCAAGGAGCATCGAAGCACGAGCGCACACACCAGAGCAGAGTTTGGGCTGTCGGATTCTGGGCACTTTGGAGAGAAAGGAACAGAAGAGTGTTCGCCGCAAAGCGAAAATCGAGCTATGTCTTGATTAATGACACAACAACGGATGTTTTATTTTGGTCTCAGGATAGGTAATAAGAGAGGGACGTGGTGGCACAACTGTGCGGGACAGTACTGCGCCTTATTAGTGGCAATATCGAATAGCTAAGTGTTTTCCATTTATTATCATTAAGGGGGATTTGCCACCGCTTGGTGGGAATAACCTTGTAATTAAAACATTTTCTTAAATATCAATATACCTGTTGGTGGCACTTCGCCACCAACCATCAAAAAAAAAAAATCCAGCGGAATTGTAATTCCAGCTCTAATCCCGCTGAATTATTCAGCAAAATTGGGCCAATTCAATTCTATCCAGTGGAAGTGTTAATTCTTAAAATTAGTTGAAAACCATGTTATTTTATTTAATTTATTTATTTTATATGTTATTTATAAAAATCGGTAGGGGTGAAAATGGACCGGTAGTGATAAAACCATATATGTATCTTTTTTTGTTCGGATACAGATCGGATATCTGTTTTATAATACTATTATTTATTAAAAAACACATAAATATTATTAAGAAATACGAAAGTTCATAAATATTTATCTTATTATAATGATGAATAACATAATTCTTTCATAATATATATTAAATTATTTAATATATATTATTATTCATATACATATAATTAAAATTGAAAATCATATCAGTACCATTATCCACATGTATTCGGATATGAGATATCTGAATAATATCCGACTCGTTTTCACCCCTACTTCTAAGTTCACTTCTTGTGTCGTCTCTCTTCGTTCCTTCAAATTCTCCGTCTGAAAAATATGTACTTGTAAACCAAATTTTACATTTTTTAGAATTTTTTTACAATTTTTTTAGATAGGTAGAAAATCACTTGATCTGAAAATTCTTGTACCATTCAGATCAAGTGTTTTTCTACCTATCTAAAAAAATTCTAAAAAATGTAAAATTTGGTTTGCAAGTACATATTCATACGGAGATCATGTTGAATGGTTCGGATCGACCGATAGGATTTTAAAAACTCAAATATTGAGCCGTAGCACGGAGGCCCTCTATGCTATGCATAGCACTGTATGCAACTCCATATATATATATATATATGAGCTACGGTGAGACGTGGAGTAAAACCAAGTTTTTACTCCATGACACTATATTTTTATTTTGAAAATTCAAACAACTGACCCGAACTGCTCAACATGTTCTCTATATTGAAATGTGCTTGGAGACCAAATTTTACATTTTTTTGGAATTTTTTACTATTTATTAAGCCACTTTGAATCGCTGATCCGGTGGTCCAAAAATTTTTACTGTTTTTTACTGTTCACAGAGGATCAGCAATTTTCAAAGTGACTTAATAAATAGTAAAATTCCAAAAATGTAAAATTTAGTCTCCAAGCACATTTCAATATAGAGAATATGTTGAGCGGTTCGGATCGGTTGTTTGGATTTTCAAAATGAAAATATGGTGTGGAGTACAAATTTGTTTACTCCACATCGACTCACCATAGCTCATATATATATATATATATATATATATATATATATATATATATATATATATATATATATATATATATATATATATAGAGTGGCTAATATCAAAACGTTTGCACCAAGCCCCTCGTGCAACCAAGTCGTTTTCGGATTTTCAAAGTCCAAACGGTCGATCCGAACCGTTAGATGTTCAATCTATATTAAAATCTGCTTGGAGACCAAATTTTACATTTTTTGGAATTTTTTTACTATTTATTAAGCCACTTTGAAAATAGCTGATCCGGGTGAACAGTAAAAACAGTGCAACTAAATTCTGGACCATGTGATCAGCAATTTTCAAAGTGGCTTAATAAATAGTAAAAAAATTCCAAAAAATGTAAAATTTGGTCTCCAAGCAGATTTTAATATAGAGATCACATCTAGCTGCTCGGATTGACGGTTTGGACTTTGAAAATCCAAAAACGACTTGGTTGCACGAGGGGCTTGGTGCAAACGTTTTGATATTAGCCACTCTCTCTATATATATATATATAGTATGGCTAATTTGCTACTGGCAGCATTTCGGCCAGCTGCTGCCAGGGCTATATTTAGCCATACGATGTTCAAACAACAAATCCAAACCGTTAGATGTGATCTCTATATTAAAATCTACTTGGAGACCAAATTTTATATTTTTTGGAATTTTTTTACTATTTATTAAGCCACTTTGAAATTTCAGATCATATGGTCCAGACTATTTTTACTGTTCACCCGGATCAGCAATTTTCAAAGTGGCTTAACAAATAGTAAAAAAATTCCAAAAAATGTAAAATTTGGTCTCCAAGTAAATTTTAATATAGAGATCACATCTAACGGTTTGAATTTGTTGTTTGAATATCGTATGGCTAAATATAGCCCAGGCAGCAGCTGGCCGAAATGCTGCCAGCAGCAACTTAGCCATACTCTATATATATAGGATTTTGCTAATATGCTACGTGTATATAAGGGCCCCTCCGTGCTACGGCTCACTTTTTGAGTTTTCAAAATTCTAACGGTCGATCCGAACCGTTCAACATGATCTCCATATGAATATGTACTTGCAAACTAAATTTTACATTTTTTAGAATTTTTTTATTATTTATTAAGCTACTTTGAAAATCGCTGATCCAATGGTACGGACCAATATTGTCCACAATAATTAATTCATAGTACGGACAAACGAATCCAAATTGACTATATCTTGAAGCAAATCGAAAAGAATTGTTGCCCAACGAATCCAAATTAAGTATAATGAATATCAGACCTACTCCGCTCTATAACATTAATGGCATCATTTAGCTTCTTTGCAATTCGTAATTCTGTCCTTGGGCAGAAAATAAAAATAGAGCGATGACACAAAGCATAATTTGGTGCTGGTTTAAAAAATCGAATTGGACAACGAAATTTCTCGAAAGCCTTCCCAATTGACTATATATGAAAAAAAAATGTAATTGTAAGCCTTAATTTATATTCTTAATTAAAATTATAATAAATTGAAAGATATTATTTTATTGAGGAGGGTTCCAATGCCTCAATTTTTCATGCCTCCACCATGCCTCCATTTTTAAAACTTTAATAACTCAAAATTTAAAACTTAAAAGTCAAAATAAAACCGTTGGATATGATCTACATCATTTTATCTATGTGCTCATAAAAAATTATCACATTTTGATTTTGTTTTTATGTGAATCAATAAGTTGAAAAATCAACATCTAGAAATTATCCACATTAGTACGTTTTTTACAAGATCTTAATGACAACCAAAACAAAATTGAAATGTCATAATTTTTTACACGTGCATAGATAAAATGATATAAATCATATCCAACGGGTTTTATTTTGACTTTTAAGTTTTAAATTTTGAGTTATTAAAGTTTTAAAAAATGGAGGCATGGTGGAGGCATGAAAAATTGAGGCATTGGAACCCTCCTCTATTTTATTATGTATATGTTTTTGTTACTTGGACAACATGAATATTAGCCTCACTCATATTAAAATTAAAATTGTCCACAAGAATAAACCTAATTAGATTAAAATTTGGTAGAATTTATACTTGTTGAAAATTGTCCACAATAATTAATTCATAGTACGGACCAATATTCTGCGCTATGCATAGTACCTTGGCCTCACTCATAATTAAATATATATTTTTTAACCAATAAATAAAAAAAAGTCGGTATTTTATAGATAACATATATATCTATATATCTAATACCACATTTAATCCCTCGTGTGTACTTTTTGTTGCTCTACTACTTGTGTTGAAAAATATATAATTTGAAAATGTTAGGCACTAAGATGATCAAGAAGTCGTATCCCTTCTTTTTATTCATCTATTAAATGAAGATCAAGATAACTGAGCAAAAACGGGAGACAAAATAGTTGCATATATGTTCATATCTAGTACAGAGTTATAACATTCCACTATTATATTTTCAATAAGCTACTCCAAACTAGCCAAGATTAACTAATCCTACATCATACAATATAATACATGAAATCGATCTCAATCATATCGTGTGGAACTTAATTGGTGCACCGTACTGAGGATGTACCATAATAACAGTGTATGGAGCATGTTGGTATTTTTCTGACAGCTCAAATTTAAAATGTTGGAGAATCATACTCAACCCCATCTTGGCCTCCAGAAGTGCAAAATTCTGGCCAATGCATATACGTGGGCCCCACCCGAAGGGAAAGAAGGCTGACTGCCCATCCATTGTTGCCTTTGAGATACCTTCAGCAAACCGTGTTGGTTTGAACTCAGTTGCGTCAGGGCCCCATATGTCAGGGTCATGATGGATGAATAGTATTGGCAATGCTAGAAGCACACCAGGTGGAATGGTTACATCTCCAAGTTGCATGGTTTTGTATGTTCGACGAGTAATCATAATCACCAGACTATACAGGCGAAGCACCTCATATAGTATCATGGTTACCTAAAATTTCAATTTTAAGAATATGAATAACAAAATGTAAGGGTGAGTTCTTAGAGCAACTATTGTAGTTAACATTGTAGAAGTCAGTCTCCCCTTCTGAGTTCATAAAAACTTATTAAGATAATCGACTTGCAGTATAGAGCTACTCCCTTTGTCCACAACCATTAATTAATAAGATATGTTTTATTGGGATACACATAAGCCTTGGCACTACCAGAAACTGCAGTAATAAGAGGTGGATTCATAATTGTCCCATACCCATCACCAGAAGAAAATAATATCTCATACAGTCATACCACTGGACACACATAATCATAGCCCTTCTAATATTGTGTAATAACCAAATTAGTCAATCTTTAGAACAAGGTGGCAACATGATCACTCTGCATCCACAAAATTTATATTTAAAACTCACAATTTTTAGTCGGCTCAAGCCATCAAAATCTGGCTTATTCCTCCCAAAATGTTGCAAGACCTCCTCGCGCGCCTTTTCTTGCCACTCAGGATGCATGCTCAACACGACCATAGTCCAGGTCAGTAGCACTGACGTGGTCTCCTGTCCGGCAAAATAAAATAGTTTGCACTCCTTTATCACATCTTGAGTTGTCATGCCGAGACTTGAGTCCGATTTCCCGTTTTGCCCCATTTCCCTCATGTTTGATTCCAACAAAAGGCCAAGCAGGTCATCTTTTGTGGTCTCTCCATTTTTGATGGCCTTCTCCCTTTTTGCAATTATGCCCATGAGAAGTGTTTCGATCTCTCTTCCGATCTTCTTCATCTTTCTATTGTGTTCAGTTGGTAGGTACCTGTGACACCAGTGAACGACTTGAAAAGAATATTGACAAGTATTCCAGTTCGTGAGAACTAGGCTTTGGTGTAGTGGCGAAGGCATTGCTCACAAGTTCGAAATCCGGATGGGAGAATTAGAAGAGCATATTTAGAGGTTAACCACTTTGACCTTTTCTGTTTTTGTTTGTTTGTTTGCATGTTTCTTTGGTTTTTTTAACATAGCTCTTAAACCTGGTTACACAATACTGCTATAATATATGAAATGTTGTGGAGAACTTAAGAAATACATAATACGGCAGAAGAGAAATGTAAATTGGTCAGCTGCTGCAAGACGTCTTTTTTTTTTTCTTGTTCACGAATCATTAGACTGATCCCAAAATTATTTTTCAAATAAAAGGCAAAATAATATAAGGTAAACATACTCATACCAGCTAAAAGGCAAGATGAAGGTTGGAGCAGCTTTGATGAAAACCTCAGCTAGCTCACTTTGCAGCTGGAAAATTCGTCTCCCTTCCTGGTAACTACTGCCAAATGCTGCCCTTGAAATTACATCTCCAGTTAAATTTTGCATATCTGGCCAAACATCCAGCTCAAATGACCCATCAAGCCCCACTGAGTTCTCCCATCTGTCAACTAACTCATCACAAGAGGTAGAGAATGCTGGTAGCATCCTCTGAAAAGGAAAAAAGTTTTAATTGGCTTCCCATTAAGAATAATAGAAAGGTGGTATACTGTTATGTCCATACAGTCAATATTCAAAACATAAAAATTCATAACACTATTTTCTAAAACTAGCAGTGTTCAATTTGACATCCTAAAACTGAATGGTTGCTATGAAAATCGTAGTTTCCTTTTTTATCATGAAATTATTGATGAAATGATGTTAATAATTAACACCATCTCATAAATATTAATTAGTTGATATGGAAATGTCTACATAAAACTTTGATTATTAAGGCTTAAGCCTGATATAAAAGGATAAACTGAGACCAGCAGTACCAATTTAATACATAATTTTATAGAACACATCATAAACCACTACAATGCCAGTACCAGAGCAAACTATTGGCACTAATAGTATCCACCAACATTTTCTTTTTTGAAAGGTTTGACGGTGGCTGTCAAACAATTACATCTACAGTTCTGCATACAGTAACAGTAAGCTAAACATCAACACCACAACTAGTCTATCAAGTTTCCACCAACATTGCTCCTACTTTTCCCACAAGTACAAATAAGGTGCCAAACTAAGCTTTGTTGAATGAAAGAATTTTCTATCATAGATAGCTAATTTGTTTTGTGTTGAAGGTTAAATTTATCAGCGAAGCACCTAGATCACAAAGTAAGAGAGGAATATGTCGCAAGCATTTAGTACTTTCCCAATTTTTATTTTATGACATAAATTACCTTTAACTTCTCTACATGAAAGGCAGGGTTGAGAATTCTTCTATGCTTAGCCCATTTCTCCCCTTCATAACTCGCAAATCCATCAACTAACAGCCGAGCCAAGTCTGCTAATTTTTTGTTTCTCAAAGTGCCCGAATTTGTTGGATAGAATTTCTCTCACTAAGGCTGGATCCCTGATGGTAACTCTTGGGATGGGCCCAAACCAAGTAAAAGACTGTTTGCCTATATTTTGTAAAAGTGAAATAAATATTAATCCAATTACAGGTTAAAAACAGTGTTACAAAAACCGGACTGGACTGGTTGGTTGACCAACCGGTTTTCTCATAAAACATGGGCCGTTTAGCCTAAAAAACTCGATTAATTTACAAGTTTGATTCACTTCATTTTTTTCGTTCTTTTCTTCCAGTCTCTTCCTTCCTGGATTGTTCCTGCTGGACTCATATCTTTGCTTCCTTCTTCGATGTTGGTGATTCACGACGGCATTTCTTTCTATGATCCCCTGTTGTGGTGTTGAGTAATTTCTATTGCTCTATTGGGGTGCTCGCTGAATTTTTAGTCTTTCTTTGATCTCCAGTAGGAACTGTTTGGTATACCCATTTTCATTTATTCTTGCTTCCACTATTTTCTTTCGACTATTTTCCACAATACGCCTCAGGGGGCAGCACAACTTTCATTCCCACATGATTTTTCTCCATGTTATTAAAGGAATAAAACTGTTGGTAATCTCATCAATCGGTGCATTGTGTTTGTACGTAGTAGAACTTGGAACTTGATTTGACTAGTATTGAACAATTGAAATGCTCTAAGTGTTTGATGAAATGTCCAAATCAAAACTGAGTAATAAACAACATAACAACACAAAATCAAGTTCAACTGCATCAGGTCTTGCTTTAATTCAGTTTGAGCTTTGTCTCATATACATATATGGGGTACCTAAGTCTGGCTCGAGGTTTTAATTAGCTTTTTCATGATTATACAATTTAAAACCACTATACAAAATTTTCAAATTATAGCTTAATTATTTTCTTGGTTATTAAATTTTCTATGTATATTTATAAATTGGATATTGTAGTACGTCATTCAATATGTATGTACAAATTATGATGCTTTTTATAGACAATCTTCATTGATAATGTACAGAACTGATGAAATATGCCAGAAATTTCTGTGTTATTTTGTTATAGGGTTCTAGGTGTTTCTTTTTTTTTGTTTCTCTTTTCCCTTTGTTCTATTATATATATAAATAACAAATGTATGTAATAATATGATTATTTTTACAGTGAGGCAATGGTACTATGCATAGCGCAGATTGGTCCGTACTACGGATCAAGATTTCTGTTTTCAAAATCCTGACAGTTGATCCGAACTGTTCAGCGTGATCTCCACATGACTATGTACTTGTAAACTAAATTTTACATTTTTCTGAATTATTTATTAATTTTATAGATGGGTAGAAAATCATTGTTTTAGGAAGGTCTAGAATTTTCTGATCAAGTAATTTTCTACCCATCTAAAAAAATAGTAACAAAATTCTAAAAAATGTAAAATTTAGTTTAAATGTATATATTCATGTTGAGATTATGTTGAAAGATTCGGATCGACCGTTAGAACTTTCAAACTGAAAATTTAGATCCATAGCGCGCGCTAATATGCACTATGCATAGTACCATGACCTCACTCTTATTTTTATATATAGCTTTGATATCTAATAAGTATCTTAAAAAGATCATCGGGTGAGCCAATTACCTCACAGGTCCTATTGGTATACCGTCGATGCAATTATGCAAAGCTTTACCTCGTTAATGTCTGATCCGTCAAAGCTTTACTTGTGTTAATGTCCAATTCAGTTTTGATAACATTTTTCAAGAGCATCAATAAATTGATTATGCCAATGATATTATATCCGTCGGTAATGAAGTTTTATTTGGGATATTGCAATTTCAAGACTTATTGATAATTTTGAATTTTGGGTGGGTCAAAAAAGTAAAATAGCCTTAGACTAAAATATATGAGCAGGGAATGGATAAGCAAACAGCAGGAACAAAGATAGTTCCCTCGTAATTCACCAATCAAAACTAATAGAAAATAATAATAAGATTTCTGAGTTCGCACCAAATTCTTTCATGCTGCGATGAAAAAAGGGCGCAACACGAGGGATAATATCGTGCGAAAGTGGCATGGGCTTGGTGCGCGCTTCTTTGTTGAGCCGGATGCTCTCCAACATATCACCAGCAAGGGATCGGTACACCGTACCGCGCAGCCCTTCCTTCCTGAGCGCCTGGTCCAGGCGCCTCGGCCTAAGCCACGCCCATTCAAGTGCTCGGGCTGCTCCCCATATGAGAAGCAAGGAGAAAGCGCCTATGAACAAACTCCACGCCCATAATCCAAATTTTGAAAATATTTGTTGCATTTTTTTTTTTCTTTTTGCTGTTCTACGCAGAGTGGACGAGGGATGATAGAGTGAGTGGGTATAATTTGGGGAGGATTGAAGTGTTGGTTTATAGATGGAAAAAATAGGAAAGTATGGCTTGAAAACGAAGCCACGATTAAAAAATATATATATATATATGGTCAGCAATTATTTGGACTTTGAAGCGTATACAAGTTTGGCGGTGATACGGAACCTATTTCATCCAAAGATTATGCGTTCGTATCTTGTGACTTTTCTCCGAGACAAGCATGCTCCTGCATAAATTACATCCCTACCGTCAAAATTGTTTCAACTATTCAGATGAGTTGCGTAACTTTGGCCTGCCCCTCCTGCCCAAGGGGTGAATATTCCTGTGGTACCGCACGATAAAATGAATTCAATCCCCTCAGGTTACCGGACTGAGTACAATTGAATTGGATGGTCCAAAATTATTTTTTTAGTTTGACACGAATCTCAAAGCACAAATAATACTGCCTGTGCCATTCGAGCAAGCACCGGCTGAGAGTAAATCTGAGTACCTGAGAGGATACGGATCCCGACAAAATAGGATTCTAATCTAGCTAAAATTATTTCGGTGCCTATTTGAATTATAGGGAGTCACTTTGAGATCTGTATTATATTAAAACGGGCAATGCAATACACTGCATTGGAATACAACACTGGATATAGAATTTTTATTTATAGAAAATATAATAAAATAATAGAGGAAAAGAGAAAAAATATCTTGAAATTTCAATGTAGAGATGGATAAAAAAACATTTCCCAATCCGATGTGTTTTTTAGGAGGGTTTCAAATATCTTCTTTTTTTGTGCCTCCACCATGTCTCAATCATGCCTCCATTTTTAAAACGTTAATAACTCAAAATTTAAATCATAAACGTCAAAATAAAACTATTAGATGTGATCTATGTTATTTTATCTATGTACTCATAAAAAATTATCACATTTTGATTTTGTTTTTATGTGAATCAATAAGTTAAAAAATCAACGTCTAGAAATTATTTATATTAGTACGTTTTTACAAGCTCTTGATGAGTATTGGTATTGGAAAGTATAAGTTAAAATATTATTTTTTATCGAATATCCAATTAGTTAATAAATTTAAACTCAATTTGATAAATTTTTGTCTCCCTGACGAAAGTCCTGAATCCGCCTATCACATAAATGATCAACGCTATCGGTTTGTAGCTGATGACATATGTCTATATCTTTACAATTAGGCTGATCATCATCGGTTCAAAAATTGATGACAAATTAAGATTTAAACTAACGGTGAAGTGTTTTTTTAGTAGTGTAAATTGTTTTAACGATTCACATAAGTTGCGTTCCGTATTATGTCCTGCCCCTCCTGCCCAGGGGTGAATATCCGTGCGGCACCACACGGGATAGAATAAACGTGGCCAAAGTCTGGAGCACTTTTAAACAATTAAACTGTTTTTGATCCCCCCTCTTTTCCGATATATTTGTTTTGTTTTATTTGTGGATAATAGGAGAATGGGAAAAGTTCGGATTGATAACAGGAGAGACGATTCTAGACTCTAGTATTTAGGGTAGAACTATGGTGCTCTTGAGTTCACCAAGTCTTTGTGAACTTAAGTTTAAAATCTTTTGGATCGGTTTCAAACAACAAATCCGAACCGTTGAAATCCGTCTAATGTGATGCGTCTACATGTAGAAATTTTAAAATTTAAAATTAATTTTGCATAGAGTCAAGTGGTCAAAAAAGATAAAAAAATAAATGCATTAAAATTAATTTATTAACCTTCTAATTTTGACCACTTGACTTTATTCTAAATTAATTCAAAAGTATAAAATTTTTACATGTAGACGCATCACTCATGGGTTTCAACAGTTCAAATTCGTTGTTTGAAACCGATTTGATGGATTTTAGACTTGAGTTCACCGAGAAGCTTTGTGAACTTAAAAACACCGTAGTTCTACCCCCAGTATTTATATAACTTTTCTCTCATCTGAAAGCTAGTATACTTCAAGTCTTCAACGGCCAAACGAGAGAAAAGTAGAATCCTATGTCTATGAAAAGAACCTGATATCGACCCACTAATGTTATCTCGTGACAAGTCTTGATGATGACAAGTTACTAACCAAGAGCCACCAAAAATATTAGATTAATCCAGATAGAGAAAGAGGAGCTGTATTATTTAATATGCAACAAGAGGTGGATGTACAGTAAATTGACCGCATTTATTTTTCAAAATTTTTTATTTGTCACTTTTTTTTTATATAATTTATAGTAAAATATTACAATTAGTGTAAAATTACTTCTTTTGCAGCAAAAAATTTTATATAATTGATTCTCATTCACATTAACCTTCAT